>JBAMJV010004905.1:32500-69978 GCA_037951105.1 Echinarachnius parma | reverse complement strand
CAGTTAAGATAGGGTTAAAATAAAATAATGTACATAATTTAACCTGTTCCCTGCTAGATGTTGCAATCCCTTTAAAGGGTCAATAAGGTTTTACTATCTTTTCAAATATTCTTTTTTTACAAATAGAAAGTTTTCTTCAAATTACATGTATAATGAAGGCTGTTCTATAACTTTTGGACTAATTATGAGAAACTATAATATTCTCCATAAAACTAAGTACAAGGGTGCGGTACAATTAACAGAGTAGAACAGTTTTCTAAGTAACAGATTTGTACGGTCTAAAGATCAATTCCCAATTAATGTTGGGTAAGAAATACTTAATTATCCTTGGTAAGCAAATAATATTACTTTGTACATTATACAAAATACAGATGACATATAATTAATTGCAACTGATCGCATCATTAAAGAGTCGAACCTGTCTATAGAGATCACCCAAAAGATGCAGAAAGTATGGTCGCTATGGGTATTTACGGTATATGTACAGTTGGTCATTATCTAGAGCGAGTTTGACTCGTATTTCAATTTTGCGCTCATACACACAAAAAAAGATCTTGCGCTGCGCTCGGACTGATTGGGGGAAGGGGGCACACTCTCAGGCAATTCATACTTACGTCTAGCACTGGCTCAGCACTGGATAAATCCACTGCCGAGCCAGTGCTAGACGAAAAAGCCGACCATTCATACTTGGCATCAACAGTGGATAACTGACGTGCAAGTATGAATACAAACAGTGGATTGGAAATGTCTAAGACATGACTGGGCATGCGCACTAGTACACTTCTATTGTGACGTAACGTTGACTTGCAAATTCTGAACGCGTAATACCGTAATGCGCATGCGCAACCTTGTGCTAGACGAGTGTCTAGCATCAACAGTGGATCAACAGTGGATCAAAGTTATGCCAGGCTGAGCACAGACTGATGCTAGACATTCCATTCATATCTGCGTCTAGCAGTGGATTTATCCAGTGCTGAGCCAGTGCTAGACGTAAGTATGAATTGCCTGTCTGTATATATACTTCTTTATTTTTAAAGCATACCCCGTTATTTTTGTAATTGTTTTTAGTAAAATTACGGTGAAACCTCATTATAACAAGCACCTTGGGCACATAGACTTTATTACCTTGTTGTATCAGGGATTAAAAATAATAACAAACATAGAACCGGGAACTGTGAAAATGGCTTGTTTTATAACAGAGCTCCCTATAAAGAGGCTCCACTGTATTGGAAAATTATTGGTAGCAAAGCAACACATCAAGACTAGGGCCGAGTCAAACCGGATATTTTGATATCCGGATATGAGCCGAGTAAAAACGGACGGATATCGGATATATCCGAAAAGTAAAAAAAAAAAAAAAAAAAAAAAAATGTTTGCATTTCAGATATATATCTGATATCCGTCCGTTTTTTTCAATTGGAATTGGCAGGACAGTGCGATGTTAGTCTACAAACCGCTGTCAAGATGAAAGCCTTCGGATATCTCATTGATTCTTCTAAATTTGGCTCTCACTATACCACTAATCTATTCATTAATCCTCTTACCATTTGTTTATTTGTGATATATGTAAAATACCTTAACTTTAGCAATATAGCAGGGTTCGAATCTATAGAATGGGAATTTTTTTGTATACCCGTATCCGAGAATTTGAATCCGGTAACCAACCTTCACGGTCGGATATCTGTTTGGACTTGGCCCTAATCAAGACTCACCTCTTTAGGCCTTGGGCCAGGCAACGTTCCCGCTGTACCTGGAACTGGAACAACAGGCTCAGACGGGAGTTCCCCCAGTCTGTAGCCAGCGCCCCTGAAGGCAGAGCCCCCGCCTGCCCTCCCCTGTGATGTTGTGGGGGCACCGCTCCCCACCTCTTCTGCTCCATGTCTGGGTGGAAAATGATAAAATAAAAATTGTTTACCCTGAAAGTTAAAGGTGCACCTGTAAAGTGTCAGATATTGCCCAAAATGACATTTGAGACTTCAATCCTGAACCAAAATCATTGTAAGATATGTCCGAATGATGTGTGAAAGTTTCATTGAAAAAGAACACTGCTTTCCTGGTTAAAAAAGCGAAAATATACGTCAGCTTTTACAACGGATGTTTATGAGGTTCATATTAACCGTTAATTAATGCTTTTGAGCTGAATGATAGATATCGTCATACTAAAGGGGCATTTGAAAAAATCTAACCCTATTTTATTCTTCTCTTACCATAAGCTAAACAACACGGTAGAAGAGAAACGAGGAAGCTCCAAGTAATTTTCGTGGAGTTAAGACACTTTACAGGCCTCACTTATGAATGATAAAGAGTTTGTCCAGTCTTTAGCCAGGGCTCCCAAAGGCATAGGCCCCAGCGGCCCTCCCCTGTGAAGTTGTGGGGGCACCGCTCCCAACCTTTTCTGCTCTGTGTATGGCAGAAAACGATTGATTAAGATTTTTTGCTGAACATTAAACATTTTTGTTTTTTAAAGGTGCATACAAGTTCTTATATATAAGGGTTCTTCCAGTCTATAGCCAGTGCCCTTACAGGCGTAACCCCCAAGCACCATTCCCTGTGAAGCTGTAGGGGCACTGCTTCCTACCTCTACTGCTCTGTGCCTGGTAGAAAACATTGAATATAATTTTGTTTATTACACCCATTCAGGAATAAATAATTTTTGTACGACATGCATTCTCCATAGACTCCTGCCCGAGTATTCTCGGGACCAGTCCTGAATGGGTTAATATTATTTCAAGAGTATTGCATTTTTTCATGTTAAATGGAATGAGAGTTCAACAAAGCTGTGGGGTAGGGGAGCATGTTCCAAAGTCTGATGGATATCGAGTAGATACAAAGATCCTAAGTTGAACTTAAAGGGAGCGTTGAGTATTGGTATTTTCCGAAGTGCCCCCCCCAAAAATGAATTGTAACTGATTTGGTTGATTTCAATTCCATGTGAAAGATCATTAAAAAAAACATGGGAAATAACAATAATTCCCATTCAAATGCTCTCATTGTTGTGAAATTTGCTTTCAAAATATTATATAAAAGTGATTGACGTCCGGGTATCAGATTTAGATAACGCTAGCGCAAAGCGCTAGCGTTCTAGGTCCTTTTAACCGTATACACGTATCGCAAGTGCCGTTCGCATCGGCGGCCATCGCGATCATCTTTCGTTCAAAATCTGTTCGGATTCACTAACACACAGAGAAAAGTCGAGGAGGCGCATAAATCACTAATTTTTAGCGGAATGGAGGGAAAAATCATAATTTTAATCCAACCGATAGTTGGATCACATATTGGAGAATGAATCGGTGGTAAGTACCGTATCATATGTATAATTTTAAGCACAATTAGCATTCACAAACAATATTCATTTTCAGTCCCGTATTAGGAGGATCTAGAACGCTAGTGCTTTGCGCTAGCGTTCTCTAGAGTTAATTTTACTCTTGAGTTGTAACGGCTCTTTTTGAATGATAACAGGGGTTTTACTTTGTCATTTGTAATTGTGTATACTTTTCAAGCATGGTGGAGTTATAAATATTACTTTGTGCCGTAATGGTGCAGGTTTTGGTTACTAAAGTTAAGTTTGACCAATACTCAACTATCCCTTTAACTCTAAGTTGGACTTAAAAGGTATGGTAAACCATTTGTAGTATTGGAATAAAATGTATTCAAAAGCTAACATGCAAGTATTTTAAACTTTTCATAAATGTTACATCAAGAACATGAAATCTCTTTGACAATAGAAAATCTATACGATTTGAATCAACATTTTATGCCTTTTAAAACAACTTTTACAAAAATGTTTCAAAGAAACTAATGGCTTTCCATAATATTTAAGTCCAACTTAGGATCTTTGTGAAACACCCCAGGACACTTGGGTTGATGGTATGAAAGGAGAAGACTTACTCTTTAGCCTGCTTGAGGACACTTGGGTTGATGGTATGAAAGGAGAAGACTTACTCTTTAGCCTGCTTGAGGACACTTGGGTTGATGGTATGAAAGGAGAAGACTTACTCTTTAGCCTGCTTGAGGACACTTGGGTTGATGGTATGAAAGGAGAAGACTTACTCTTTCGCCTGCTTGAGGACACTTGGGTTGATGGTATGAAAGGAGAAGACTTACTCTTTAGCCTGCTTGAAGACACTTGGGTTGATGGTATGAAAGGAGAAGACTTACTCTTTAGCCTGCTTGAAGAGCTCCTGCACCAGGTCTCCATCTTTCTTCTTCTTCTTTGGACCGACCACCTGCTGGCCACTGCAAGTGGATGGGGAGGAAATAACACATGCAATAATAGATTGCATTTTATGTAATAAGTCAAGGATTTAACACAAAATCAGAGGCATAGCGGGATCTGAATGATTAGGAATATATACAGTGCGTATAAAAAAAAAACGTTACACTTTTGAAAAATCTGTCAAAATTACATTTCAAAATATTTAGAAGATTTGTTCATGTCGATAGATGCCCAATAGTCTCATCTATCAAGTGCCACTAACAAAACAAATTTTTGTTCACGCTTGGGCGAACACTGACCGTTTTTGTCCAGAGTGTGAAAAATGACTTGCGCCAAATTGAAAGAAGAGGGAAAATTAAACCAGCAGTCTGAATAAGTACTCCCATTCAAACAAATTGCTCTTTGCCATAATTTTAATGATTTCATTGCTTTATGCCAGAAAATTCCTAGACTATCATAACATAATCCGAAATTTATGCAAAAGAGCAATTTGTTTGAATGGGAGTACTTGGTAATGTGGTACAGTTCAAACTCCCGCAGCAATTATCTTGTGCACCATCTCAACTCTCTGGCGAGCATACTAGCCAGAGCTGCTCAGGGCGCTACAGGCTAATTTAAAGGGGTAGTTTAGTTTTGGTAAGGCTGAACTCTAGTAGCCAAAACCTGCACAGTAACATTATGAACTAAATAGTTATGACTCCACCATGCTTGAAAGGTAAACAAAATTACAAATGACTAAGTAAAAGGCCTGTTATCATTCAAAAAGAGCCATTAAAACACAAGAGGGCGCTTTTAAAAAAGGCATTGGTTTCAACCATTTTTCATACAAAATTATGCATGTGATGTTTTATTGATATAATGAGTAGACAGCGAGATCATCAACAACTATTTTTAAAACGCTTTTGACAATTTTTGAAAAAGTGCAAGCATTTTTTTATTTTTTTCTAAAAATCATCTAATTATTTGGGCCCCAAATAATTATAAGATCAGATATATTTATTGATATTTCAGCCGTTTCTGGGTCGATTTTGACCAAATAAAGTTTATTCTGCCATTAAAATTGCATATTCTCTCAAATTCGACACTCAGTTTTTCATTACCTCACAAAAAAATTGTGATGTGCAGCGCCCTCTCTACCAAAACTAAACTACCCCTTTAACACCCGACAAATTACCCATTTATACTCCTGGGTAGAGAGCAGCAATTGATGTGAATCACTAGTGTTTTGCTGATGGACACAGATGTCGGTCGGGGCATCGATAGGTTTCCAACTCGGCTCCTGTGGTGGGAAGTCAAGCACTTATCCGATTGTGCCAAAAACATATCCACAAAGTTGAAATATGTGCTGGGCTACATCAAAACTCTCCACTTTTAAAAAGTGCTTGTCAATAGCTTTCATTTGATACCAACTTAATTAAACTATTTCAAATTGGACAATATTTCACAGAGTTATGATAATTTCGACACTTTTGACACATTTTGACACATTTAATTAATTATTTATAAACAAAATGGAAGCCATCACCGATTCCCTCCAGTTGTTGGCAAAAATCACATTTGAAAATTGTAGACTATCTTTAAAAAGCTTATTGCTTTCACTTGATACAAAAAAAAAAGAGTTTTTTTTATAAACCCGTCATAATTTTCCTGCAGACTTGAGCCAACTTGAGTCATACCTTCCGTGCTCTGGACCACCGGCGTAGAAAGCCTGCCCCTCATCGTCACTATCTCCATCAGCCTTGGACGAAGAATAGTCTCCTAGGGTAGCAACACGCCCACTGGAACGCCTACACAGAGAAACAAAATAAAGGTATCAATGGACAGAGACACATTATTGCAAAATGAATGTATATTTTGTTAAAGGGGACCACCAGGCAAAGAACAACACATTATTATATGTTTTGGTACCGTTTTGTGATATCAAATAGATACCCAACATTTTGCAAAGGGTTGTGTAATTCATAAACAAAGCAATTAACTTCCACCACTTACGGAACCACTTCTATTTCCTGGTTCGTACGGGCCAAACATTTGCGAGTGCGTCAATGCGATTCACGCGTACGTTTGTAGACAATAGAATCCCGGGCGATTCGTTCGCTCTGCACACATTAGTCTTCGCAATTCAGACCTCATGAACGCATGCTTTAGAATGGTGAGGCGTTTTCCAATTATATATTTTTTTTCTGGAAACATATTTTTGTAAACTTGTTGATGGAATGGAATACTAAAGATGTTACCTTTCTTTAATAAGAATATTATTTTTGGGTGGTGGTACCCTTTAAGGATTAATGACAAACAAATAATTAACAAGGAATAAAGTGAAGACGAGATATCTGTAGGCATTTTAAAGCAAACTTGTACAAGGATATCTACAGATCTCATTTCACTAACTCCTGGGGTATGTTTCACAAAGATCCTAAGTCAAACTTAACACCAAGTTGGACTTAAAAATTATGGAAAGCCATTAGTTTCTTTGTAAAATTGTTAAAGGAGTTCTTTAAACAGGCCAAATTTTTGGTAAAAATCATTAACATTTTCTTTTATCAAAGAGACTTCAAGTTATTGATGTGAAATTTTGTGGACAAGTTTCAAATATTCGCATTTGGGCTCATGAATATGTTTAATTCCGAAGCTACAAATGGCTTTCCATAATTTTGAAGTCCAACGTAGTGTTAAGTTTCGACTTGGGATCTTTGTGAAACACCCCCCAGGGTAGCAACACGACCACTGGAACACCTACATCTATTAGTTCAAACAAGCTCAACTTTGGAAGACTGGGTTTAGCATCGACAATAGTGAGCTGAGGGATTACAAATCACCAGGAAACGATGTCTTTCTGAGATCGGTAATGAAAGGGTAAGTCTGAAGATCGAGACTTAGGGTGGTATTCTAATATTTGTCCTAAATATCTTCCTAAGTTCTTGCCTAAGTCAGGAAGTCAGGAAGTTAGGAAGTGCTTAGGAAGTGCAAAATTGGTATTCCAATATGTTGACTTAGGAAGATCTTAATGCAAATTAGTACTAAGCTTTTGTCCACGCCCACAAGGCAGCTGTGAGCCAATGACTGATGTTGTTTCATTTACAAGCATCCAATCAGAAAGGAGGAGGAAGCCATAGAAACTATCAATAAATACATTTTGCGTAAAAGCCGGGGAAATGCGCTTGCTCTATTGTCTTTGATCTGCGCCATGGAAGTGCAGTGCGCGCTAAATTTATCTGCGCTTATGTAACAGCCACTAGTTTTGTAGGTCACTGCTATGTTTTGTACACAACAAATAGGAGTTAGGGAAGGGGTCAGGCTTTCCTAAATACTTTCCTAGAAATTCTTTCCTAAGCGCATTTTAGAATACCAATTTTTCCTAAGTTGCTAATTTGCATATTTTCCTAAGTTCTTGCCTGAAGTTAGGACAAAATTTAGGAAGTGACTTAAGAAGATATTTAGGAAGGATATTGGAATACCACTTAGGACAAAATCATGACTTAGGAAGAAATTCTGACTTCGGACAAATTTTAGAATACCACCCTACATATCCTTTCATTTGCGAGACAAGTTATTCCATATGGTACTTGGTAGGGACTAAAGAAAAAGAACAAAAGAGCTTTAAGCAAGCACAAACATGGCTACATATCTCTTTTCACTAACTCCATCAGCCTTGGTCAAAGAATAGTCACCAAGGGTTGCAACACGCCCACTCCACTGACCTCTACTAATGGACGGGCGGTCATGGCTCAGTAATTGAGGCCGCGGGCTGCGGGCGCGCGCCATGTTGGGACCATCAACCCGTAACAGCGGATATATGCACTAACGTGGTAGTGCATTATACTTGCTACGGAGTTGTTGCTAACCATGGCATTTTTATATCCCTTTATCCCCCCAGGAATGAAATATGATCATATATGTGAAGTAAATAGCATTAGTGATTAAATACTAGCATGATTAATTAAAATTATCCAGCGTATTGAATCACAGCTCAAGCAATGATAATTCGCCATTTGTTATGATGCTTACACGGTAACGTACGGTATATGCGCGCCGGCGTTGCCCGGAGAGATTCACTCGGATTCCCGCTGTTGACCCGATCTTATAACTATTACTCGCCCCTAGTTTATCTCTTATTTCCCCCTTGTTTTTAACAAGATTTTGTTCCCCATGTAAAAAAAGAACTTTTCTGCTATTTTCATTAATTTATTTAATTGTACCATGCGTTAATGCATCACTTTACTATACCATATGGCACGTCATCCTCGTATATCAAAATATCATAAAAAAGAAAGCCAATCTTTGTTTTCTCTCCGTTTTCAATTTATTTGGTAACATGTTTTCCGCGTTCTTCCTGAGATTACTATTTCAAAGGGCATGCTTTGTGAGTTATGGTTCATAATGTTACCTTTATGGTTTGTTTTAAATCATTATGAACATCGATCAGGGATCGATCATGGAGGTTATAAAACACTTCTGAAGAAATTCGAAGTTCGACCATATTGCAACCTCTATTTATTAGATGTTATAAAAGTCAATACTTAGCATTAATTGGAGAGACATGTTGTCGTTGTTGCTGTTGTTTTGTGTTTATTGCCGTTCTTCATTCATTTTGAGCCAATCTTCTTTTGTTTTCTTCCTTCTTTTCTCTTTTTGTTTCAACTCAAATTAATTGCTCCTTATACATTATGTATCTTTCTATATTGCCCATGATATACACATACCAATATTTCCCATCCGTAAACGATGCAATATAGATTAAAATTGTAATATTATTCAAATTATAATGGTAGGCCTATATATATATACGACTGAGTTACATTATTTTGAATATTTTCCAAGGAAGATTCAAAGTCCTCCCATCTTTGTTGCCATTTAACATAATACTTTTTGTTTAATCATAGGGCAATTCCATAAATATGTCAACCAGTAGGCCAAAATTTCAAAATCATCATATTGGTCCATATAATACATCAATTTGAAGGTAATAATGTGAACTGTCAAAAACCATTTGTTAAAACTTTTTTTGACTAAGTTCAAGGTCAAGAGACCCTTCCAAATCAAGGCATAATGAAGGTGCTGATTTTTCTTTGCTGTAACATACCATTTGATCTTTTTATGT
Organism: Echinarachnius parma; assembly: GCA_037951105.1. NCBI lineage: Eukaryota > Metazoa > Echinodermata > Echinoidea > Clypeasteroida > Echinarachniidae > Echinarachnius > Echinarachnius parma. Next base: position 60,661 of record JBAMJV010004905.1, on the reverse strand, counting down.
ATTTCAATTAAAAAAGACTAAATAATTAATTGACCATGATAGATGTAAACAGTATAACTTTCTGAATCCATTACCACAACAAAATTAGAAAAATACTCTTTTAATTACGATTTGTAGCTAATTAATATCAGGACTATTTTTGTCATGTACGTCCGACACGGAAAAACACTTAATTTCTATTTCACGAAAAGACAAAGAACCCAATAAAGGGCAGGATGTCAATGCAAAGCAAGTTCTAACCCCTCTACACAGAGAGTAAAAAAAAAAATTCCAATCATCACTAATTACGGAAAAAATGGGTGGTCGGACGTACACTTTTTGCGTACGTCCGACCATGTACGTCCGACACGGCATTGAAATGAATAGAGTTTTGCCAGCCTAAAACACTTAAATTCACACTGTATCTTATCTGTATGATTAAAGAGTGTATTCAAATGTAATATCTCTTAATTACTTAGTAATTCATATCCCTAATTATAACAAATCATCATCATATGGCTGGACATTCCATAGTCACATTTTTGTATGGCTATTTACATACTAATACTACACACTATCATGCTGTCATTATAAAATATATCATAAAAAAAAACTTCTGGTGGACCACGTTGTATAATTATTATTTTGTTTTGACTCACTTAGGACATTTAACAATTTTCTTAGTAGGAAAGAACAACAAACATACATTTTGTGATGAAAAATCAACCCTAAACTTCAAATATACATTATAAATCTAGTTCATGTAGTCCCATCAGTGCATATTCATGTTAGTGAAGATTATTTGTGTTTTTATTTGTATTATACTGCCAAAATGTAATGGTACAGTGATAAAATGTTTATATCTACCATTTAAGACAACATTACTTACTAACTATGACTTAAAGTGTCTATTTACAGCAAATATTTCAGCAGCAAGTAGACTTGCATTGGTATAACACATGTACGTCCGACACGGCAGTCTTGTACGTCCGACATTGTACGTCCGACACAAAAATAAAGCGTAAATATTCCATACTTCGAAGGGAAAATATTACAATTTTTTTTATATTTCCCATCATTTACAATCTAATCAACATGGTAATAGATGATTTGGCCCCAAAAAATGATTAACTTCACAGAGTTTTCCAGTTGAAATCCTCTTGTCAGAAAAATCATTTTCTCTGAGTACGTCCGACCATGCAGTGTTTTTTAATCGGTACAAGGTCATTAAGGTGGTAAAATCTGAATAAGTCATATTATTTTTTTCTACTCATCATTTGCAATCTATTGATCACATAAAATCGTATGATTTACATTAACTTCTTCTTTAGTACCTAATTGAAGTGTGTGAAATGTACGTCCGAATTTATGGAATTGCCCCATACTATTTATTTCACTTTATTACAAATCTCATTTCCCCCCCCCCCCCCAAAGCCATGTTTTGCTTCTCTATCAACCATTTCATTGCATTAATTCCACAATGACTAGTATCCCCTCAAAATTCACCACGATTCCTTGTAAATTCAAATGAGTGCATAATACCAATATTTCATATACAAATGTATCTTCTTTCATTATTTCACTTTTTGGCTGTAATTAACTTAATGAGTCACTGTCTCCACAGAAAACCCTAGCCTTAGTATACTATTGGCTTTATGAAATCAAACATACATTTTCAAAACCCAATCACTTATTCAATTATATCAAAAATACATTTTCAAGTTTACAATCACATTTTTGTCATCTATTTGCCTGCCCGTATCTAAATCTGTTATCGATTTCACTTGTTTTATTTCAATATTTAAACAAATATATCAGTACAGTACCCTATTTATAATAAATGTAGCAACCTAATATAATATGTGGAATATAAGAGGTAAACTATAATCTTGTCTGACACAAAACATAACACATGGGACTGTAGGCGGCCCAATGACTGCAAATAACTCGCCTATGAAACGTGATTTCAACCTTTTGTATGTCATTATCATTTCGATGTGTACGGCCAAATGTCATGTAATGTGCCATCCCTAATCAGAATAGAATCAACACTTTTTTATTTAATGAGAACAATTGGTAAAATTAATCTGAAAAATGTTTACGAATGTTACACACTATCAACAGCGGGTTATCGACGGTCCATGATGATGGTCCCAATATGGCCGCCGTGCGCGCGCGGCGGCCTCATTTTTGAATGGCCAATCAACGTGCAGCCGCCCGTCCATTATAGAGGTCAGTGGCCCACTCCTATCACGCCCATCACAGAGAAACGCAAGATACATTTTTGAAGACTGGATTTCGCATCGACAATGGTGAAATGAGGGATTAAAAATCACCTGAAAATGATGTCTACCTGAGATCAGTAATGAAAAGGGTAAGTCTGAAGATCGAGACTTCATATCCTTTCATTTGCGAGACAAGTTATTCCAATGTATATGGTAGTGACTAAAGAAAAAAGAACAACGAAAAAGCTTTAAGCAAGCACAAACATGTCTACAGATCTCTTTTCACTAACTCTATCAGCCATGGTCAAAGAATAGAGTACCGAAGCCATGACGTCATAAAAACACTTTTTTTGAATTTTTAAATTTGAACTCCATTTTCCGTAAGAGCATTACAAATAATGTCCAAATACCGAAAATCAATTAAATATGTTACGTATTGGCTGAGATAATTATGCCCATCCGAATGAATTTTACTTCAATGGGCAATCAGTGTTATAGTGCACTGGTTCATAAAGTTATGAACCAGTGCACTATAACTCTGGTTGCCCATTGACAAAAAATTCATTCGGATGGGCATATCTCAGCCATACGTAACCTATTCAATTGATTTTCAGTATTTGGACATTATTTGTTATGCTTCTTCTGAATACCTACACAGAAAAAAAAAAGACAGAATTTGTAATTGTTTTCAAAAGTAGGTGGTCTCTATAAAAGTGATTGTCAAAATTCTCAAAATGTACTTAGAACTCTCTAGCAGTTCTCAAATACCACATTGTATTGGTATTACCAGTAGAAACATGGAACAGGTTTCGGTTTTCCAAAGGTCTGTTTCCTTTAAAAAAATGAATATATGATTTAAGTTTGGAGCCGCACGAGAGCATAAAACACGATTGTTTACATTATTTTATATCACTTGACAAAGTATTGCAGCGGCATATGAAACGTTGTGATCTTTAGATTCCATGTTGACCATACATTGCGAGACAAACGAATATCACTAGCGATATTATTTTCGATATGATTTAAGTGTTTGGATTTTCAATTCTTGAATTAGGGGTCCTTAGAACAGGCCTAACTTAAATCTATGATCTAATAACCCAGATAAATAAGCAACTTGGCCTCACCCAGAAGAAGACGATCCTTTACTTGCTCCTCCTCCCCATGAGACGGACGGTGGTGCCGGTTCTTCTCTGGGGGGCCCTGCACTACTTCCAGAGGGAGGTTGGCTCACTGGTGGATCGCCAGGCTCCATATCTTCAGGATTGTCGAAGAAGCTGTCAATGGCCACCTAAGTAAGCGGTACAAATATTGCAATTTGCTCAAAATTAACTTTTGTGCCATGTGTCCCAGTCAGGCAAGTAAAACAAGAGTTTTAGAATTCCAGTGGCCCAAAACCTGAATCTGGTGGCCCAGACAAAGACAAAAATTGTTTTTGTTAATAATGGTTGCACATTATGGCCACTGGAAGTAACCATCAATGAATTTGGGTAGGAGCATTTTGCACAGCCTTTCGATGACAAAAAATGTGTTCTACTGGAACGATTTCCGTTTAATTTGCTTGATTCTTCCTCCTTCATAATTGTGTTGAAACACCAAAGTTGTGATTTACGAAAAAGACCATAAAAACTTAAAAAGTGAGTATTTCTCCAGAAATATCGCTCTTTATTTGCTCATTTTTTAGTTGATGAGTAATTGATGTGTGCTCTTTCATTTGACATTGTCTGTGTCCGTGTTCTAATTTTTGCGTATCGCACATATGATGCGCGAAGTTGTGATACGCGCGAAGTTAGGACTCGACCACATCTACAAAGTAAATGGTCCATGGTATGGACCATTTACACGCAATATAATGCAAATACACGGGAGATTAGCATACTGCCCATTCGTACACTGTACCGATCATCAGTTGAACGCTGTGTGTTAGGACGCATCGGTAAGGAAAACAGACGGGAATTAATCATTTTTTTCTCTACATTTTGAGGTCTTCAAAACAACAGAGTCGGTAATTATGATCAAAGTATATGAATTGTGGATCACATAAACGAAATTTTTGTTTGCATTTGCTGGTAAATTGAGGGAGAAATCGGCTGACAAATATTGTTTTCGTTTTGGATAATGCAGCAGGCGGAAGAGGTTGATCTCCACACAACGCTATTGTAATGTATGATAGGTGTACTACACATCGGCACTGTTTTTAAAATCGGCACCCCGCGTAATATTTGTTTTTGCGCGTGTTGTAAAAAATCGCGCATGGGATGATGCGCGCTACCCTTAGAAACTGAACTGGTCGAAATTTTGAGGAGAAATAATGCGTTGATCGTCCGCTACGATTAATACGATAAATAATACCAACATCGCACAAGAAATGTTGAGTTGCGTGCACTGTCAATGAGGGTTGAGGGGGTGCCGGTATTAAAAACACTTCGAACTTGTGAAGCCAAAAAACCACGCGCGCGTTCGAAGGCGCTATCTCAAAATATAATTAATACATCGCAAATCTGATCATTGCATCGGAATCTGCACTATTTTCTCAATGTGTGAGTACAATTTCAAGAAATGTGTACAATTTTTAAGTCTTAAACTGTCGGAAATGTGTTAGTGTGCCGATGCGGGGGTTACTCAATCATACCTAGGTGTGAACGTATCGGAATTCGGACACGACTGCACAAATGTAAAATTACTCTCGTCATTTAAACTCTGTCATTGTACTCATGTATCTCATGGAATCATGATATTTTCATACCTGAAGTTTCCATCCTGAAGAATCGAGAAAGAATGAAGCTCTTTCCCTGTCGGCTCCCGTAACGCCGATAAACTGTGCGATGAGTGCGTCTTTTTCGGTTGCACTGGTGGCTGCCATGTTTGGAGTGAATTTGCGATTTTTTGTTTTGTTTGCTGCCATCAACGTTACATTTGCGTAAAACCTTCATACCTAATGTATCGGAAATTATTGGGACTTCGAAGTGCATGATGATGATTTGATTTGATTTTTAAATTTGATTATAGTAAATAAATAAATAACCATACACGCAATATATTCATACAACAAAATAATATGTAATACACATAACTATAATAAAACAGACAAGTTCTGTACATAAAATAATGTGAAATACGGGAGAACTACCATGAAGCATAGGCCTACATGACTAGCCTGGGGTAATTGTGCCTAATCAATGAAAATGGTACACAAGCAAATTATATAAGCCACCTAAGTTTCGACTACAACAAAATAAAACATACCATTTCCCAACCGCGGTGCACTAAACCTATATGCGTTCATGCACAGTAAGTATACCATTCATCCACTGAGATCCAGTAAAAATAATAAAATAATAATAATAATAAAAAGAACGGAAACAAGAGGAGAAGGGTTTGGGAAGATGGTGATGATAATGATGATGATTATTATAATTAATATTATCAGGAGGAGGACTGAGGAGGAGGAGGGTGATGATGATGATGTTGAGGATGATCAGTGGCGTCGCGTGGTCGGACTGATGGGAGGGGTGTGGCATGGGGCGGGGGTGGGTGCAGTGACGTAGCTACGGGGGGGGGGGGGGGGCACGGGGGGGGGGGCACGTGCCCCCCCAATAATTTCAAAAAAGCAATAGAAAACATAAGGGGACATTTTTGGAAAAAACAAAGAAATACATAAGGTGTGCCCCCCCAATAATTTTCGTGCCCCCCAATCAGTCCGACCACGCTACGCCACTGGGTGGGTGGGGGCACAACATAATTATGTTTGTTTTAAAATTTATTTGACATGATTTTAACCCTTATGTGTGTATTGTTTTGTCAAATTAAGTGCCCCACTTCCCCCCATATAGCTACGCCACTGTTGATGATGATGATGATGACGATGCATTATCACTAGCCCGGTAGGGCTAGATAAGTCACAGAACATGCTGTATTTGATTTCCTTTTATGTTATTTTATGTACATGTAGCCTACACTCTATGGGATAGCACCTTTCAGTTGTACTACGCCACTGGGTGGGTGGGGGCACAACATAATTATGTTTGTTTTAAAATTTATTTGACATGATTTTAACCCTTATGTTTGTATTGTTTTGTCAAATTAAGTGCCCCACTTCCCCCCATATAGCTACGCCACTGTTGATGATGATGATGATGACGATGCATTATCACTAGCCCGGTAGGGCTAGATAAGTCACAGAACATGCTGTATTTGATTTCCTTTTATGTTATTTTATGTACATATGTAGCCTACACTCTATGGGATAGCACCTTTCAGTTGTACTACGCCACTGGGTGGGTGGGGGCACAACATAATTATGTTTGTTTTAAATTTATTTGACATGATTTTAACCCTTATGTTTGTATTGTTTTGTCAAATTAAGTGCCCCACTTCCCCCCATATAGCTACGCCACTGTTGATGATGATGATGATGACGATGCATTATCACTAGCCCGGTAGGGCTAGATTAGTCACAGAACATGCTGTATTTGATTTCCTTTTATGTTATTTTATGTACATGTACACTCTCTGGGATAGCACCTTTCAGTTGTACTAGATATAGTAATTAATACGCAGTATAGTATGCTGAACCTTTCTTTCTTCTACTTCAATTTCTTACAGCGCATAGAGACATATATGTTATGCGCGTTATAAATACCTTATTATTATTATTATTATTATTATTATGATTATTATTATGATAAGGACGATGAGGAGTAGGAGGATCGAGGAGGAGGCCGTGATGATGAGGAGGATCATCAGTGGCGTCGCGTGGTCGGACTGATATGGGGGGGGGGGGGGAGGGGGGGGGGGCACACCCTATGTTTGTCTTTATTTTGTCATGAATTTAACCTTTGTTTTATTGTCAAATTATTAGGGGGACGACGCCCCAACCCCCTCCCCCGTAGCTACGCCACTGATTATGATGATGATGATGATGATGACGATGAGGAATTTCTGGTCGCATATTGTGCCTATCATATGCACATGTGTAATTAATTGGCATCTGTACACGCACGTGTCCAGTGGACAGTTTAAAGGGATAGTTGAGTATTGGTAAAACTTAACTTTAGTAACCAAAACCGGCACCATTACGGTACAAAGTAATAGTTATAACGTAAAGGGTACCACCACCCAAAACCGCTCAAGGGACCGGCGAAAAGTGGTCGGTGTAGACAAGTGGTCTCATTAGACAGGTGGGCGGCCATTTAGAATTTCTGGTCGCATATTGTGCCTATTATATGCACATGTGTAATTAATTGGCATCTGTACACGCACGTGTCCAGTGGACAGTTTAAAGGGATAGTTGAGTATTGGTCAAACTTAACTTTCGGTAACCAAAACCGGCACCATTACGGTACAAAGTAATAGTTATAACGTAAAGGGTACCACCACCCAAAACCGCTCAAGGGACCGGCGAAAAGTGGTCGGTGTAGACAAGTGGTCTCATTAGACAGGTGGGCGGCCATTTAGAATTTCTGGTCGCATATTGTGCCTATTATATGCACATGTGTAATTAATTGGCATCTGTACACGCACGTGTCCAGTGGACAGTTTAAAGGGATAGTTGAGTATTGGTCAAACTTAACTTTAGTAACCAAAACCGGCACCATTACGGTACAAAGTAATAGTTATAACGTAAAGGGTACCACCACCCAAAACCGCTCAAGGGACCGGCGAAAAGTGGTCGGTGTAGACAAGTGGTCTCATTAGACAGGTGGGCGGCCATTTAGAATTTCTGGTCGCATATTGTGCCTATTATTATGCACATGTGTAATTAATTGGCATCTGTACACGCACGTGTCCAGTGGACAGTTTAAAGGGATAGTTGAGTATTGGTCAAACTTAACTTTAGTAACCAAAACCGGCACCATTACGGTACAAAGTAATAGTTATAACGTAAAGGGTACCACCACCCAAAAATAATATAAAAATAAAATAAGGTAACATCTTTAGTATTCCATTCCATCAACAAGTTCACAAAAATATGTTTCCAGAAAGAAAAAAAATAATTGGAAATGCATCACCATTCTAAAGTATGCGTTAATGCGGTCTGAATTGCGAAGACTGCGATGTGTGCAGTGAATTGCGATGTATGCAGAGCGAACGAATCGCCCGGGAATCTATTGTCTACAAACGTACGCGTGAATAGCATTGGCGCACTGGCAAATGGAACCAGGAGATAGCAGTGGTTCCGTAAGTGGTGGAAATTAATTCCTTTGTTTATGAATTACACAACCCTTTGCAAAATGTTGGGTATCTATTTGATATCACAAAACGGTACCAAAACATATAATAATGTGTTGTTCTTTGCCTGGTGGTCCCCTTTAACCATGCTCGAAAAGTATACACAATTACAAACGAATAAGTAAAACCCCTGTTATCATTATAAAAGAGCCGTTACAACTCAAGAGTGCGCTATTTAAAAAAAAATCATTGGTTTTAGCCTTTTTTTTATACAAAATTGTGCATTATTTTAATGTTTGTTAAAGTAATGATTCAATAGAGATATCATAAACGACTTTTTACAAACCTAATCTGATTTTGTTTTCAATGTAGTTTTCGAGCATTTTTTGATTTTTTTCTAAAAAGTCTAAATATCGCCCGGTGATTGCCGGTGAAAAACATTTTGATTACAAATATATTTCTGGATATGTCAGCCGTTTCTGAACCGATTTTGATCAAATAAAGTTTATTCTGTCATTAAAATTGTATGTTCTTTTGAATTTGACAGTCAGTTTTTCATTATCTCACAAAAAAATATCGGGGGGCACTTCGGGAAATACCAATACTCAACACTACCTTTAACATCTGTACACTTCAATCTTAAATATCTTTTTAACGAAAGGGAAATTCGAAAAACCGAAACAATGTTACTAGATCCCTTTAAAATAGACTCCTACCAAATTTCTAATTATTAAGATCGTACAATACTCTTAAATCCGTTCAGGCCCCGTTACAGGAAGAGATACAATCGATTGTAAGATGCAATTAATGGTAAGTCAGATCACGTGTTCTAGATGCGCAAATCTGATTGGTTGAAACGCGTATGATTTTCTGACTTACAATCAATTGTAACTTACAATCGATTGTATATCTTTCTGCAACGGGGCCTAGGACTGATTGATTAAATTGGTTAAGTGCCAACGATACTATTTTGCCAAACCACGTCCACGTAAAAAATTATTGATACTCAGTAAATAGTAGGCCTACTCCGCGCAAATGTTGAGAAACTAACCGGCTGTTCAAACATCAGATAGAAGGACGCGATTGTATGATACAATGTACACAATGTACTTATACTTATTTTAATAAATGTTCACTCTTTTGTACACATATAATCATCATTTATAATTATGTACTGAAACTACGTTTGAAAAATATATACGAAAATCTGTTGAATTCCTTACACTCGATGTAATAATGATCCCGGAATATTCAATCCCATAATTATTAGATACAAACATGGGCGTAAATTTGTTCGGAAAGCACAATGCATTGGGGGGGGGGGGGGGGGGGGGGGGAGGGGGGGGGGCGAGCAATTGTTCACAAACAATGCTCGCCCCTCCAATGCATTGTGTTTTCCGAACAGATTTACGCCAGTGGACACTAAAATACTTGAATCGAAATGTGATAGCTAGGTGACCAGCCAAAGTCAATCTATAAGCTGTCTGAAGTTTATTGTCGTTATAAAAGTGTCCATAAGCCAAAAATTCGAAGCCGTGACCAAGTAATTTCAAAATTTTCGAGCCCGAGACCAGAGATCTGCACAAATTGACCGGGTTTGTGTCGTTCAAGACCAGGTTTTAGTCGATCGAGACCAGATTTTAGTCGGTCGAGACCATGTTTCGGACGGTCGAGACCGCTTAAAAGTAGCCTCGAGACCAGCTAAAATTTGAAAGGGGGGGGGGGGTTTAAACCCCAACCCCCCCCCCCCCCCCCTGGGTACGCCTATGCTTGCAGATACACCCTTTTACCGTAAAACATTGAGCTCTACTGCGGAATGCTTGGGTCGTATCTATCAGATACACACTTTTGCCATCAATCGAGTGGGCAAATTTGAAAAAAAGTGTTGTAGATAGCCCATGCTATCCTAAAAAGGACCAGCAATTATGAGAGTAAGATACATGAAAAGAGCTCCCTCGAACCCCCCCCCCCCCCCCCCCCCAAATGTCAAAACCTGAAAAAGTCAACATTTTCAGATACACCCTTTTGCCATGTGACGGCCGTGGGATCCTTCAAACTTGACTCTTCTTATTAATCAAATATCAGACTACTAGACACCTAATAAACCTATCATCCTTATAGTCAAACTCGGTCGAGCCGATTTCCGTTCACCAAAATTCACGGAAAGCAAAATCAGACTACCTCTTTTGTGCTATGGGTATCAGACTAATGTAAAAGTAGACACCAACACATTTGTTTTTGTACCGTTGTGTGATAATATCAAAAAGATGCCCAACATTTTGCAAAGGGTTGTGTAATTCATAGACAATGCAATTAATTACCGCTACGTAAAGGGACATTCCCTCTTTTGCAAGCCAAATTTCAAAAGTTGCGAGGTTATTGTCTTATATGAAATAAAATGTAATTTAACGGCATGCCTGAAAAAATTAGAGCTTGAAATCTCTTTTTCGTGGAGTTATCATGTTATAGTCCTCAAAATAATAAAACGACAGGTTGCGTTTAATTGTACACTTAACGTGTATTCACCCGGTGGGAAAGTTCGCTCACGGATTCCACGGAGTGCCACAGCGCTATAACTGACTACACGTAATTATATATTCTTAATTATTTAGATCTTTTCCCGTGACATACCTTAACAAATGTCGGCTTCACAATACCTTTACAAGAATAAGTACAATATTGTTTTAATATTATGCTAAATCAGTTAAACTCCTTTATTGAACGATATATAGTTTGATGGAGGGACGCATTCGTTTTTCATTCGTAGAATCCAAATTGCAGGCTTTTCGGTCTGATTTTTTGTGGGTGTGTTACATTCATCCCCATCCGTCAACTGGAAACCGTTCAGACGTTTTGTAAAAGAGGACCTGTCTCTTTAAAGAACCATTATTACATTATGGGTCCGTATGCGCCAAACGTTTGCGAGTGCGCCAAGTCTATATTCACACGCATGTTTGAAGACGATAGAATCAGGGACGATGCGTTCGTCCTATACAAAAGGTAGTCTTCGTACCCATAACACATGATGCAGTATGGTGATGGTTTTTCTATTTATATATTCTTTCTGGAAATATATTTGTTGAACGTTTTGATGGAATGGAATACTACAAATTTTACTTTTTATTTCATAAGAATACTATTTTGTGGTGAGGTTACCCTTTAAATAATCATTTTCCCAGTGAGAATGGGTTACACGAAGATGTAAGTCAAAAGCGTACCAGAAATGTGAATTGGGGAATATCACTAAATGGCCGTACAAAGAGGGGCAAACATGTAATGAATTTTAATCGTTTCCAAAGCCATTTTAATAAATTTGAAAAAACGGGGATATCCCCGATTTACAATGTATCCCCGATTAAAAGGTGTGTATCTCACAAAATACACCCATTGCAAGTGCACACAAATACAAAAAACAAACAGACACACGCACACACACACACATACAACCACTCGCACACATATACAATTAAGCACACACACAAACCCATGCACGCACACAAACAAGTAACACGCAGACAAACAAAATAAACACACAACCCACTTACATACACACAAACATACATACACAAAATACACATACGCACACACACACACACACACACACACACACACAAACACACGTAAACATGAACGCACTACCATACACACACAATTAAAGGGACTTAGTAACATTGTCCAAATCCTCAAAATCCAATTGGAATTCTAGCGGATCGTCGAAACCGTGTACAAAGTCAGTGCAATGAGTTAGTGAACATCACTTGGCAGTTTTGCTCATTACTCGGCCAACTTGATATTTTCACACAATACACAGTGGACATATCAGATAACAAAAAATATACATTGAATCAACCATTCATCACTTTTTGCACATGTCAACAAAGTTACTAGATCCCTTTAACACACACATTCAAATGACACGCACAAACAAACATAATACACACACACACTCACAAACACACACACACAAACACGAACACACATCTACATACTTACACACACAAACATACATGCACAAAACACACATACGCGCACATACACACACTCACACATACACAAACACATGTAAACACAAACACACTACCATACACTCACAATGAACACACACACTTACGCACGCACGGACACGCACCAATAATGCACGCACATACGGCCACACACACAAACATACAAACACTAAACCCACATACCTATATAATACATGTATGAAATTGAAATTTGATAACAATCTGGATAGACAGAGTCGATTTATTGACAAGTATGCAAACACCAAGATAAGATAAACCAAGATAAACACCAAGGTAAAATTAGACATCAGTATGATTACCGTATTAAAGGGGTAGTACAGTTTTGGTAAGGCTGAACTTTAGTAACCAAACCTGGACAGTAACATTATAAACTAATAGTTATAACTCCACCATGCTCGAAAGGTATACAACATTACAAACGACTAAGTAAAAAGCCCGTTATCATTCAAAAAGAGCCATTAAAACACAAGAGGGCGCTTTCTGAAAAGGCATTGGTTTCAACTATTTTTCATACAAAATTATGCATGTGATGTTTTATTGAAATAATTATTAAATAGAGAGATCATCAACAACTATTTAAAACGCTTTTGAAAATTTTTGAAAAAGTGCAAGCATTTAAATTTTTTTTTTTAAATCACCTAATTATATGGGCCCCAAATAATTATAAGATCAGATATAGTTATTGATATTTCAGCCGTTTCTGGGTCGATTTTGACCAAATAAAGTTTGTTCTGCCATTACAATTGCATGTTCTCTCAAATTCGACACTCAGTTTGTCATTACCTCGCAAAAAATTGTGATGTGCAGCGCCCTCTCTACCAAAACTGAACTACCCCTTTAATGTATATATTTAATTTGTCGGTGATTATATCAATCATGCTGACAAGCACAATTGTATAGGAACTAAAACAAGCTACACGGCCAACTTATTATTTTTTTGATACGCCATTTTTAACACCGAATTTAATTTCTCAATTATCAGTAAAAAATGCTTACCAACATGATATTCAATATTAATGACGTAATCTTTGGGTCATTTTGTAAAATCAAACAGCTTCGATAATCTCCAAAAAGACTGCTGAACTTGGAATGATTCCTTTTGGACCATTATTTTTTGTCTTGCTTGCTAGGTCTTGGAATGTTTTAATTATACACAATGCTACATCACTAAACACCCTTGTATACCTTATGTTATGCTTTGTGGAGAATGACATGAAATAATTATGGGTCACGTATTTATATAACTCATTCGACACTTTTACTGTACAGTGCTTATACAAAAAAAAAGTTACACTTTTGAAAAAATCTATCAAAATTACATTTCAAAATATTTAGAAGATTTTTTTCATGTCGATAAATGCCCAATAGTCTCATCTATCAAGTGCCACTAACAAAACAAATTTTCGTTCACGCTTGGGCGAACACTGACTGTTTTTGTCGAGAGTGTGAAAAATGACTTGCGCCAAATTGAAAGAAGTCCGAATAAGTACTCCCATTCAAACAAATTGCTCTTTGCCATAATTTTAATGATTTCATTGCTGTATGCCAGAAAATTCTTAGACTATCATAATATAATCCTAAATTTATGCAAAATAGTAATTTGTTTGAATGGGAGTACTCAGATTGGCGCAAGTCATTTTTTTCACACTCTGGACAAAAACGGTCAGTGCTCACCCAAGAGTGAGCAAAAATTAGTTTTGTTAGTAGCACTTGATAGAAGAGACTTTTGGGCATCTATCAACATGAACAAATCTTCTATACTTTTTTTAATGTAATTGTGACCAATTTTTCAAAAGTGTAACGGTTTTTTTTATACGCACGGTATACGTTATACTTACTCCATAAAACCCAAGTAACAATAACAACAACAGAAAGGTAAATGAATATCAGAATACTAATACCAAAGAGACAAACTGTGCATTTATTCACATTTGTCTATAGTCCAGTCTAGACCCTGTTTGCCTGTAATTATATACGTCCAACGTTGTCATATTAAATCAAATTTAAATGTGCAAACCTTAAACAAATTGAAGACATACCCCATGTAGGAACATCAGTGTCTCAGTGAATTTTTCGAACACGTTCGAAAGAATCCACTTCTAACAGATTTGGGAGTCCGAACCCAGACCGAATCTGAAACCGACATAAATTAATTGGACATCACCCAGAATTTTGATTCGATTTGGGATTGATTTGGGTTCGAACTGATGTCGGTTTGGGTTCCGTCTGGTTCGATTTGGTTTGTGTGGCTCGAAGTCGAATGTATAACTGATTTGGGGCGAAATGACATCACCCCGAATGCCTCCGAATTAGTCGGTTTGGTGTCGGTCTAGGTTCGGTGTGACGGTGTAACTGTGCCATGATCGGCTAGTGTGGTCGCGGATTTGATCGAGCCGCGGCATTAGTCCGGGCAGTGCGTAAGGGGGATATATTATTTGTCGCTGCTAACTTCAATTTTCATAGGCTTAGCCACCAAATCTATCCAAAGCCACCATATTTAGGGTAGGATTAGGGTTAATCTTGTTCGCAGCCATATTTTTGAAAATTAAAGTTAGCAACCAACAAAAATATATCGGCACCTCGAACAAAAGCTGCGCGCGGATCTTGTCAGCCAGGACTAATCCCGCGTTCGGAATATTTCCGCCCCTATATCTATGATATCGGCTTTGTTACACTTGTTCAAGAGGATAATATAAAATGTGAAAATCTTTAACCCGAAGCGTAGAGATATCAATGAAGAAAATATCAAACACGTTGTCATTATGGAGTCCAGTCATTCCGAAGTTGTTTGGTGAAGTTGATCACACGTTCAATGCTGAGGGAGAAAAGATATATCAATATATTAAACATGGCAAAACTGCTCCTATCTATAACAAGGAGATGTGTAAATAATCCAATACATAATCCTAATGACATAACGTACTGGGGTTCTTATAATAGGGGGCAATATTTTGTTTGTCGACCTACGTTCGCCCAGGCCTCCCCACTGCCTAAGCCACGCCTATTTTGTTTAATGGGCCAACATTATGTTACTCGCTAGAAATTTTATTGGATTCTAATGCACTAGCAACATTACCTTTTCCATACCCTCTCTGTATTTTCCACTTTTTCAGAAATGTTGATACATAATTGAAAAGGTGTAATTTTACACTTTTGACATTATGTATCAATATTTCTGGAAAAGTCGAAAATACAGGCTTACATCTACAGTATTCAGGTATTACAAGTACGGAATATTGACACGCACACTTACGTACACGTTCGTAGTATGGGCGTCGATCATTACGTAATACCTATTGATCAGGGAGGGATGAATGAATAGATCATCCCCCTGAACAATAGGTATCAATTACAGATCGACGCCCATGGACTACGCACACACACAAACACACACACACACATACACACACATGCATCAACATTTTCGTTATAATAACTACAAGTAATATTCCTTCGTCAAATGGAGATAAATTAATCCAAAATCCACACTAGAAGTTTTTGAGAATGCATAAAAGTCCAAGATTCAGATAATTCGACGCAAACAATATTTTGGGGGTCTTTCAATATAATTTGTGTTGATCATTATTTTTGTAATTAGGCCTATGTTTTTTTTTTTTTACTTGCTTGAGAGAGAGTAGCCATATAGATGGCTAACACCTCACATCGCATCCGGGAGTAATTGTGCATTGTTTGAGAGGATAGATCGACACACATTACAAAGCGATGAGATAAGTATATAATACTGATAATTATTATTATAATAACAATAATAATAATAATAATAATAATAATAATAATAATAATAATAATAATAATAATAATAATAATAATAATAATAATGATAATGATAATGATACTAATAATAATAATAGGTCCGATAACGCATAATATGATACAATATGTGACCTAACACCACAAAACGACCAATAAGTCGGGAAAACTGATTTTGCTGATTTTCATATAACATTAAAATAGAAGCGATAACCTTTAAAATGGTATATAATTTGTCATATTTGGACTAAGCAAACCCTTTCAAAATGAATGCCAAAGATATGGAATATGGCTGGTGCATTTTTGAAATAAGGGAGAAACGGGCCGTTTAAAAGATCTGTCTCTATTCATGGGCTGTAATAATATCACATTTATTAAATTAAAAATTGATATTTTAACATGATTTCTGACGCTCAACATTTCTCAGAAGGTAGATTAACATATGTTTATTCAGGAAATACCAAAATCCTAAATCTCATATTTTGAACAATATTTGACTATTTTAGCTAATAAAAGAGAAACAACCACAGCGACATAACGGTCGTTTTGTGGTGTAAGGTCACATATCATCTCTAAGTGCTTTACACTAATACTACCCCGGGTATAGGAAACAATGTCAGCCAGCATACTTTGTGTACACCATATCCACTCCCTGGGAAGCATTCACGGTGTGTTTTGTTTTAGCTTGCCTGAGATAAGAGAATGTAGCCCTAGTAGCCGTACACTTCAAATCGCATGCATTTGAAAGAGTGGTATGTGAGCGGGTAGATGCGGACATAGCGGCACAGGTACGGGACGTTGAGTTGGTTGATGACTACGGTGTCCTTGTCACTATTGCCAACGAAGCTCTAGGACGGGAGAACGAGAGAGAGGGTTTCGTTCAACAATGTTCCATTCATCATAGCATGATTAATAAAGTGATCCATTAACTTCAATGTTTCTTTCTTCAAAACGTGATGCTTGAGATTTCCCATCCTATACCGATATTATCGTTTTTTGTTAGATAACAAAAAATAAAAGGATATAATTGGTATTGCCATTTTCTGGTTTAAATAAATATGTCCTCGAAAGGAACTTTGTTACCGTTGAATTGCATTCTCCGCTCTGGCGACTGATCTTGTCGAAGTTGACACCGTCCACACTGCAGCCCACCTCATAGCTTGTCACATACTGATTGTGCGTCGTGTCAGGTGGATCCGAGCGGCCCTGCGTTCCCACTCCGGTAACCATAGTTACCCCATTGAGTTCAACCTATTGAATTGAATTTATCATTTATTTCCAATCTCATAAAAAACCAATGAAAATAACCAAACTAATATACACTTCAGAACACAAGATTGATACAAATGATGAAAATGGGGAAACAAGCAAAATAGCCTTATTGTGTAAATGCTGCCAGAGAGTATACTTGTTTGAATATAAAGTTGAATTTAAACAATCGTACTGACATAACATACAACATGAACAAAATGCTGAATGGTTAGTAGAATGTGTATTGTGATCTGATACGTCTATACTGAGAACATTTCACGTTAAATTGATATTATGACCAAGTAATGAGCGAAAATGCAAATTGATATTCACTAACTCATTGCACTGACTTTGTACACAGTAATAACTTTCCAGTGGATAATTACAAATTCGGACACTTCAATCATTTTAACGAAAGGGAAATTCGAAAAACAGAAACCTGTTCCATGCTTCTATTGCTAATACGAATATAACAAGGTATGAGAGAACCACTAGCGTTCTAAGTAAGATTTGTGGATTTGGACAATGTTGATATACTAGATCCCTTTAATTATTTAAATCAAAATATCCCGACCAGAAAAGAGAATACACGATTTTAAAACGCAAAATAAATAGTACACACAGAGGAAACTATAACCGTGTTTTCTCCACTAACGAATTGTGGTGATAAATTAGAAGAAACAAAATACAGAGTAGATAACTAGTTGTTTGCATTTACGATTCAAAATAATACCATTAAGCATTACCTAATTTTTGACACGCTTGATTTTAATTTTTGGGCTGCCAATTTCGATGCACTTTGAAAATTTGAATAACAAAAAGAAAAGTCCCTCAGGTAATAACATTTAAGTTTCAGTACATTCCAGATGATGTTTCACAAAGATTTAAGTTGAACTTAAAATCATATTAAGGCATTCGTTTCCTTGGAGTGAAAGGAGCATTATATTTGTCTCTTCAAACCATTTTCATTTAAGAGCATGAGGTCTCCTTGACAATAGTAACAAAAATGATGATTTTGATCAAAATATTTTACCCTTTTTTAAAAACAATTTGTTTTCCATAAGTTTACGCCCAACTTGGAGTTTAAGTTCGACTTCTTGTGAAACACCCCCCCCCCCCCCAGGCCTGCATAACATGCCTAACCTGAATCCATGGATCGGATTCCCCTGTACCAGAATTACACCATGCTCCTTGCCCTATCCCGGCTTCATAGACACCATTTAGCCTTCCTCGCGGGGCGCCATATCCTGCTAGATTGCTCCAATAACTCGAGGCACTCAGACTGGCGTCGGGAATGGTCCCGTCCCCAACACCCAACGCTCTCTGCTCCAACCCTTCAAGACAATATGGGGTAATTGAAACTAGAAATTATACCTTTCAGTGGCCTGGCGTGGAATAAGGCAGGGTGGCACCTATTGTATGTATTGCTCTATTTTCTTATTGTTATTATTGTGCTTGTCAACTTGATTGCTTTAAGGGTGCAAATACCACCCCCACCTTTCTAACAAAATGCAATATTGCACCTTGAAGGTGCAACACAGAATAATTAAACTTTGCACCATTATCGAAAGGGATAGTTGAGTTTTGGTACAGAGGGCGCTACACTAAATACATATTTTGTGAGATAATGAAAAACTGATTGTCAAATTTGAAAGAGCATAATATTTTATTGACAGAATAAACTTTATTATTTTGATAAAATTGGTTCAGAAATGGCTGACATATCCATAAACATAACCATTTGTAATAAATGTGGGGCCCCACAATTATTAGAGCATTTTGAACCAGCCGTTAAAAAAAAACATTTAAAATGCTTCCTCTTTTCAAAAATATACAAAAGAGGTTTTTAAATAGTTGTTGATTATGTCTCTATCGAATCACTATTTCAACAAAACATCACATGCACAATATTTTATTTGAAATGGATAAAACCAATGAGTTTTGAGAGAGTGTCTCTTGAGTTTTAACGGCTTTGAATGAAAACAGGCTTTTGTAATTTTATATTCCTTTCGAGCATGGCGGAGTTATAACTATTAGTTTGTAATGTAATGGTGAAGGTTTTGGTTACTCAAATTCAGTTTGACCAAAACTGTTCTCTCTTTACCAAAACTCAACTATCCCTTTAAGTGTGGCAACGGTTCGCACATCAAAAGGTGTAACCATGGCGGCGTTGAGTCATGTTTTCTAAGTGTGTAGGCGAAACTTGAAAAGAGCTATGATTATTATGATGATAAACATAGTTTGTCTATATTGTAATTATATATTAGTGCTCTGCATAGGGTTAGGGTTAGAGTATGCATTTGTCCCTGGTTTATTACCTGGTGAAGGTAGACCGAAGATGATTTTGGATCCACCACCAGCACACGGCACCTGACTTCGACCTGAAGAACAAGGACAACTTATTAGCCATGTTAGCCAGTAAATCAACGTCATGCGTATTGGTTTTGCTCTGAAAATTGCAGGAAATTTAATATGAATGTCACTTACTAAAACATGACCATTATGAGTTACTACAAATTTGATTTGTCAGCAGCCAAAACGGAGGACGTTATGATGCAATGCTTTATTGAACTCCATTCAAACATTATATCGTGAGTGTAAATTTAACCAGGGATGTCACCCAAGGAATGAACATTGTGGCCCACGACATTACAACGTATGTACATGAGATGTAAGGAATTGTATTCAACATAATACTTCATATTGTCAAGATAATCTTTCCAGTCCAGTAATGTTCGGCCCAGGATGCCATATTTTTAGGTGTCGTATGCCTTCCACAAATCCATACAAATTCCAAATGCTGAAATTATGGTTGACGGTTTAAGGACAGGCCTTGACAATATTATTGCATGCTGTATGTTGACATCATTTAGCGAATAAAAACGACATTCGGTGATTATCTAGTCGATGTATTCAATTTATTTACCGGTACTCATTATCTGCATGTTCATGTCATATTTAATATATTATTATATTATATTACATTATACCAAAATCATTAATGTATTAAATTTGAAGAAATTTGTTCACAAAGCTTACTTTTTATCAAAATAATACATGGAGAAAAATCGTGCCGAATTTATGTTTTTGTCGATATCAAATGCTGACTTCAAGGTATTACAACGTTTAAATAACATACTTTTCACAAGATTGCCCATTATTAAACATTTGCATTTTTGTTTATATTAGAAAGAAAAAATACGAATTCTAGTCATGGTACAGATATTGATGTATACCACTGATGCAAATTGCTAATTGTTTGATAAAATGGCTGCATTTTTGACGCCATCTTCGATATGGAAGTGGTCCAACAAATTATCCGAGGTACTCCTCTACAAATAATGCATTCCCAATAAATACTTGCAAATAAAATTTGTATACGTTTGGTGTAAAGATCTGGCTACCATACAATGCTTAAAAGCCCGGTCACATATCACCGGATAGCGTAAATGGATGCTCGACGAATAGAAAACTTGCGAAATCAAATTATCCGGTGGTGAAAGTCGTCTCCGCTGCTTCATGCACACAAAATTCCACCGGATTGAACAACATACGTCGCCTGACAATGAACGGACAAGAAACGGATACGAACGGAGACGAACGTAGGATTGAACATGTTACTTACACCGGGCATCCTTTTACGCTAATGGCCCGGTCACATATCACCGGATAGCGTAACCGTATGCCCAATGGGGAGTATGCGCTTCTTGTCCGTTCTTTGTCAGGCGATGTACGTTGTTCTATCCGGCGGTATGTTTTGTGTATGAAGCAATGGAGACGACCTTCACCACCGGATAATTTGATTTCGCAAATTTCTATTTGTCGGGCTTCCGTTTACGCTATCCGGTGATATGTGACCAGGCCTTATCCGGTGATATGTGACCGGGCCTTAAGTAAATGCTGATGACTTTGGCCCATCGCTAGAACTTACTTGTTTTCATGAGCACGGATAAGAGAAGGGTATAACGCAACAGTTTGAAGTGCGCCATCGTTTCTTACAGCTGACAACTGTCGGTAAGCTACAACGAGAAAATGATCACACAGTCATGGTAATGGGAATGGTTGGTCGAACAAATTTTAATGATGAGGAATTATGACATCATATCATTTGTTTAAAGGAATAGTTCAGCTTTAGTATAGAGGGCGCTGCACGAAATAATTTTGTTGTGAGGTAATGCAAAACAGAATGGCTCACATTGTCTTCCTTACAAAAGGAGAGCAGTCATGCGGTTCTTCTGTACAGCTAATTCTATGGCAGGCCGTGGGGCGAGAATGTCTCAGTGTTCCGAGGATCGCTGGAGACGAAAAAGTAGCAAATTTAGGAAACGGCATTGCCTCAGAAAAATGGCCCTAGCATCCAAACGCCTTACCCAAAATCCATGTTCATGGTATCATTTTGTTGGAAAAAGAATGTTCTATCCAATGAAATACAAAATAATGACATTTGGTCGATGGTGTCGAAGAAATTAACGATCGTAAGTGTTGCAACCTTTCTGTGACACTCTGTATATTGAGTCCTGTGACCTTGACCTTTGACCTCATGACCCCTAAAATCTAATCAGATCATTGTCACCCCCTACACTCATACCAAGTTTGAAATTGATCAGTCATCTGGTTCTTGAGATATCGCGAGAACGAAAACGGGACGTACGTACGGACGGACGGACAACCCGAAAACATAATGCCTCCGGCCACTTCGTTGGCGGAGGCATAAAAACATAAAGATGCAATCTTAGAAACGTAAAGCATACACTCTACTAAATCATATAAATATTCTTTGAAGTCAGCATTAATTATTTTGTTCTTTATCCTACTTGTTCTTATTTGTGTAAACTATAACAGTTTGTGTTTGTTCTCACTTTGTCTTTAAACCTACTTGTTCTTATTTTTGTAAACTATAACATATTTTGATGTAAATTATATTTGTTTAACAATATGATTTGTATGACAGTTTGTCAATGAAAAAATAAAAATAAAAATGGTCGATTCCAATGAAAGGGTACATGGCATGCAGAGACAAAGACAAAGACTTACTAGATTTTTTGCAAATAAATATGTTTTAATCACCAACTATGTGAAAGAATATACGATAAAATATCTGTTAATGTAAAGCTTTAGAAAAACTGCTTTGAAATTGACTATTTGAGCATTAAGCATGTTAAAAGGTTCGAAATACAGCGATCTGTAATACCACAGATCATTCAATTAAACCGCATACGCTGCGTGCGAAAGTTATGCGAGCGCACGTGTGCACGACATATTGGGCTTGTCGAACCTGCAGCCCAGCGGAGCAGCGCGAACGGGCGGTGAATTTAGGCCAAATCTCCCTTGTGTGCTGACGACTTGAATTGCGGTTCCACCGATATTTCTGCATGTAACAATACTTAAGATTCGAATTTTACCGCACAAGCCTTTGTTATACTAATTCAACACTATTGATCAATTAGTTTGGCCAATATAGATGTTTTCAGTAACTTTCCCAATACTGTTATTTGGCTTTAACATATGACCCTCCAAAGTAACTAACTAGGGTTAAATAAGTAGGTACCGACCAGCTTTAATTGATTGTTACTCAGTAAACAGATATCATGGAACTAAGCTATCGGGGTTTCATGAATATTGGCCCAGGTTAGTATCATGTTTGATCACATAGAAGCGTCAAGGAACACTAAAAATGTATTTGTATCCCCCTGTGTACTTTATATCGGGACCAATAAGTTCTGCTATGTCTGCAGTGATTGAATCTAAACCCACTCATTTGTTGTGTTTTTTAAACGGAAAACAGACGAATCAACATTTTAAACGGTATTGTACCCGGGAGTAAACCCTTGTCTAGTGAAAGGAAGTGAAATCTCGCAAAATGGCCCCAATGCATTCAATTTACGAGTGCAAGACTGTGTTGACCAGTTTTCTAAAGGTTAACATTCTATTGAATGCTGCCACCCTTTCCATTCATCAAAATTGTTGAATTTGATACCATTTTAATGGAAATTATCTCTTCCTTACGATGGCATATTAATCATAAGGATTATGCAAATGGGGTGTGTGCAGCGAACCGGAATATGGAGATGGGTCGAGTGTGAAATCAGACAAAAATATATGGAGTTGACAAAAAATCAGAGCGTTGCATTTTTTTCGAGCTTTTGGGAGGATTTTTTTAGCATTTCAAATAAAATATTCATGATTTAAATTGATATCAACGGAAAGCCCAACAACTCTTCTGTATGAAAATGTGACATTTATAATGATTTTTTTGTAAAGGGCGGCTGCAGGGAGATGAATGTGGGGGAGCCTCAAAAGTGACCCATTTCAAAACGCTCTGATTTGGTGTCGGTATCTGTATACCATTGTGTAGAGGATGTAATGCGACTCGAATGAGTTGGCCATGAATGAGAGGAATTCAATTGAAAACGCATGAATAGTGCCTTGAAATCAGAGCGTTTCAAAATGGGTCACTTTTGAGGCTCCCTCCCATTCATCTCCCTGCAGCCGCCCTTTACAAAAATCATTATAAATTTCACATTTTCATACAGAAGAGTTGTTGGGCTTTCCGTTGATATCATATTTGATCATGAATATTTTATTTGAAATGCTACAAAATCCTCCCAAAAGCTCGAAAAAAATGCAACGCTCTGATTATTTGTCAACTCCATATCTTTTTGTCTGATTTCACACTCGACCCATCTCCATTATTCCGGTTCGCTGCACACACTCCATTTGCATAATCCTTACGATTAATATGCCATCGTAATGAAGAGATAATTTCTATTAAAATGGTATCCAATTCAACAATTTTGATGAATGGAAAGGGTGGCAGTATTCAATAGAATGTTAACCTTTAGAAAAACTGATCAACACAGTCATGCACTCGTAAATTGAATGCATTGGGGCCATTTTGCGAGATTTCACTTCCTGCCTCCCCCTATTCTCTGGGCTACTGCAATCGCCCCAATTGCATAATCACTACACATAATGCACCGTTTGAAAGGTATATAATGAGGCTTTATTGTGACACCGATTTCGAGTATTCTTATTAAAAAATACGAGAGATATGATCGATCAAACTTGAGTTTCCGAACTTTTTTTGAGGGGTTTAGATCGAACTTACTGTGCGTGTAGAAATCATTCACACAGTCACTGTTTTAACGAGTAAAAAAATCAATTATTATTCTATCAGCAGATTGTGTAAGATGTTTTCTATTTTATGAAAATTTTATTTTGTGTCATTCGGAAAGTGCAAAGCGAAAATACCCCAAAAGCGGCATTTTCAGTTAAGCGCGTTAATCTTTACACACCCCCACATGCTGCTAGCTAGCCACGCCCTTACACCCGGGTACAGTATTGTGTTAGACAGTTGTTTTCATAAAATTAGGGACATTGTTCCATAATTATGATACCCGACTATCAAATTACATTCAGATTCCAAATTGTATGTACAATTTTCTCGCTCCACAATTATGTATATCGGTCGAATACGAAAATGCCACATACTTTGAGATTTCAAAAAGAAATATAACAAAATAATTGTTATTTCATATAGTTGCACCCAATAACAAAGATTCATAACTTGCTATTTCCCCGTTTTGTACGATGCAGTTTGTCATGTTTGTCATTGCTTATGTTTTTTTTTTTATGGCTTTTTGGTATTTGCAATCAATTTCGATATAATTATATATATTGAATGGATATTTCTTAGGATACACCTTTCAAATGCCATATTGGCCTCAGTGTGGAAATAAAATGAATTGAATTGAATTTAATTTAATTGTTATAAATCTAGAACACACATTGTTTCTTGCTTTAGCTTTGTATACCTGACAGAAAGAAGAAAGAACATGATCTTTGTGTTATTAAAGGGACTTAGTAACATTATCCAAATCCTCAAAATCCAATTGGAATTCTAGCGGTTCCCTCATACCTTGTTGTATTCGTATTAACAATAACATCATGGGACAGGTTTTGGGAAATTTCCCTTTCGTTAAAAAGATTTTTACGATTGAAGTTTTCAGATGTTAAATAATCCAACGGATCGCGCAAACCGTGTACAAAGTGAGTGCAATGAGTCTGTGAATATCACTTTGCATTTTTGCTCATTACTCGGCCATATAACGTTCATTTGACTTGAAATTTTGACACAATACACTGTGGACATAGGAAATAACAGCAATATACATTGTACCAACCATATATTACTTTTTGCACATGGCAACAAAGTTACTAGATCCCTTTAAAATATACAGTATGCAAAATATCTTGCTTTATATTTGTTTCTAACTTGAATTTAAATGGATAGTTGAGTTTTGGTATAGAGAGTACAGTTTTGGTCAAACTGAATTTTAGTAACCAAAACCTGCACCATTACCTGACAAAAAAATTAATTCGTGCAGCGCACTCTATTATAAATCTCAACTATTCATTTAAGTACACCATGTTATGTCCAAATTGCGCATATTTTTTTTACACTGTACTTCGTCTTAGAAGAGTAGTGGCCCTTGGAACCTAAATCATTATCCGCTATATCGAAAAAAGAGATGCCAATTTTGGAATTTTTGTTTAAATTGGACACATTTGGAACCTGACATATAACAAAAGTATGACCTAGCAGAAGAGCTGCTTAAAGGAACAGTACAGTTTTGGTTTAGAGGGCGCTTTAAGAAATTATTCTTTGTGAGGTTATAAAAACAAAGTGTAACATTTGAAGAAAAATAAAAATGTTCAATACAGAATAAACTTATTGTATCAAAATAGTTCAGAAACAGATTGAATCATCCATAAATATGAATATATCTGATAGGAATAAATCTTGGGGCCCAACATGTATTCAATAATTGGAACAAAATATGTATAAATCCTACAGATTTTAAAGATATAATAAAGCGGCTTTCAGTTTTTGATGGCCTCTCTATTGAGTAATTATTTTAACCAGACATCACATTTGATTTGATTTGATTTGATTTGAATTTATTTCCATATTTCACAAATAAATTTTGAACAAGTACTTATACAAACAAACAATACATTCAAAAACGAAATACAATTAAATAAATGAATTGAAGACTAAAATACAATAAAATATTACATAATCAACAATTTGTTTGTAATTAACATAACGTGAAATATGGGGAACCAAAAAGAAGCAATGCATTCACTTTTGTTTTTAAAAAGAAAACAAAGTTGAAACTCTCAGCTGTCTGGAGGGTGCCCCGTGTGTTAACGGCTGCTTTATGAATGAAAACAACCTCGTAACCTGGCCGTTTACATGTTTTTTTCTTCTAACATTCAAGCAGTCACTACAATTCAGTGTGACCAGAAATGTACTATCCCTTAAACCAACATGGCTGATATTGGTATCATTTTGTTGTTGAAATATAAACCATATCTAATGAAACAAAATTGGTCTCATCCATATTTTATGGGAATTATGCCATTCCGTTTTATTTGGGCCATGCTGTATTGGCGTGACCCTTTGACTAATACCTATAATTATGAAACCTGAAGTACATCTTGCAACGTTGATTCAACTGCCAGGGATCACCCAAATTAATGCAAGTTGTAAATCGATAAAATGACAAAAACATATCGAAAGTCACTGACTGTTAGTACCATTAAAACATGCAAATGTATGGGGAGCGAAGGGCTTCCAATTCTGCCAGAAATTTCTTTGAGACCAATTCGAAAAATAATGGGAGCCTATTATAATATGGTGTATGTTAGCTTGGGATTGTTTCAAACAGATGGAGAATAAATCTTACCTATAAATTCGTCAATGAAGATTCGAAGAAGTTGAAGTCGGTTGGTTGCAGGTTAGACTCGGAGTGATGCTCTGGGGTGGTCTGGTCTGGTGTGCTTCAGATCGTCAGAATGATGAGACGTCGAACATTGTCGAATTTGGTAGACGTTTATGAACATGTTCAGGTACAGTTTGGATAACAGTCATCACCATGAAACATGAAACATAATAGTTCCCCCTAATAATACAGTCTGTCAATATTCCCATCATATATTTTGTTTGATTGGGGATTAGTTCGGGATAGCAAAATTGCTTGTTTGCCTTACTACACGTGCTGCGTGTGAACTTTTCCTTCGAGCATCCATTTTAACCCATTTAGGACTAACTGATTTTCTTATAACATGCACTTCCGGAGACTGCAGTTTGGATAATATCACGGGACTTATATTTGTGGTAAATATTGGCATCGTAATTATTATGTTAGTGATTATTGTGAATTATAGTGAAAGATAGCGCTTTTATACCCAAGGATAGTTTGCTATATACTATACAGGGTGGCCTGTTATTTGGCATCTTTTGCTTGTCATATAATATACATTGTGAGCATTCTTTACAATTTGTGGTTTAGCTAATGAATGCAAATGTATTGTTCACTTCAACCTATGACAAGCGAAATATGCGAAATAACATTCCAAAGTTGTGTTGAAATCGGTGAAATTTGAACCCTGACATCGGATCACACAAAGAGACCTAGAACGAAAACTAAACCAAATAGCTGATCTTAGTATTATTTTGCACAATGAAAGATTCCCCACCCGGTGAAACTAGTCATTCCTCCTAACATTTCGAGAAGTATGCCGTTCCTTTTTTGGGCCACCCTGTACAGCAATAGCAAAAAAACCTTGGGTATAAACGCGCTATTATTCATGCCAATGTTTACCAAAAATATAAGGTTTCAAGCTCCCGTGATATTATCCAAACTGCAGTTTTTAAAAATACAAATTGCAAGATA
>JBAMJV010004905.1:0-27500 GCA_037951105.1 Echinarachnius parma | reverse complement strand
GTGTATACATCGATGGTACTGATGCATATCATGATCATTCATGCGAACTCTCCGCGTGGTTTCAAATAGACAATTTCTATCTACTTTCTCGTGATATCCCATATGGTCTAGAGGATATGATACGGCGCTCTTAGTGCCGGGGCCTCGGTTCGATTCCGGGTGTGGGAAAAAGCAACAATTTGTTTGTGTTTATTTTATATTTTATATATATATACAGGGTGGCCCAGAAATAACGGAACGGGGCACTTGCCAAAATAAAGTAACGAAAAGACTGGGTCCATCGGATAGTGTGTCTTTTCAAATGAAAATTGATACCAAGAACATTAATTTTGGTCGTGTAGTTTTTGTTTTAGAGCGCTGTGAGTGACACCATGTCAGGGTTCATTTTTCTTCAATTTTGACTGAGCTATTGGCTAAAGAATGACCCGAACGGCTCGTCATAGAATTACGATGCACAATGATGCGGACACCTTTGTTAGTGTGCATTCGACTGAATAGCCACATCGCCGTAATTCTATGCCGAGCCGTTTGGGTCATTCTTTAGCCAATAGGTCAGTCAAAATTGAAGAAAAATGAACCCTGACATAGTGTCACTCACAGCGCTCTAAAACAAAAACTACACGACCAAAATTAATGTTCTTGGTATCAATTTTCATTTGAAAAGACACACTATCCGATGGACCCAGTCATTTCGTTGCTTTATTTTGGGAAGTGCCCCGTTCCGTTATTTCTGGGCCACCCTGTATAGTTACGAACATACTGTCTTTAAGAGATTTTTTTTGTTAATGATTGATAATTATGCCAATGGGTTCCAGGCATCATATATAGTATTTTAATTACAACACCCTCTGTTATAATATACTTTTTGAAAGTACTAATTCTTTATAAATTAAAAAATACATTTTTGATTAATTCTAAACACTTGGTTTTTCTTATATTATGAGTTCTATGTGTATAGCTATGTAACAGAGTTTTCTGATATATTGAATGAATACTTGATGATTTGTTTTTATGCCCACAGTTGTAACGCTATAAATGGCTTCCAAATCTATAATGATAATAATACTATTATTACATTTAATAAGAATTATAATAATAATAATAATAATAATTATAATAATAATAATAATAATTCCATTAATAATAATAATAATAACAATAATAATTGTAATAATATTTATACTACGTACTAATAATACAATTACTACTACTACTACTACTACAACTACTACTACTACTACTACTACTACTACTACTACTACTACTAATGTTAATAATAATAAATTAGGCTTATATAGCCCTTAAAACAGTGTTTCTAAGCGCATTATTATTACCCTCGGTCATCAGGTACAGGTCAAACCCGTGCAATTATCTTGCGCACCGTCTCAACTCCCTGGGGATCATACTAACCCAGCTGCTCAATGGGCAATGAAGGCTTATTAACACCCGACCAAGAACCCATTTATACTCTTGGGTAGAGAGCAGCAATGTGTATTAATTTTCAACAATAATAATAATAACACTAATACAAATAAAAACTGGCCTAATATTATTAAAGGGGTAGTTTAGTTTTGGTATAGAGGGCGCTGCACGAAACAATTTTCTGTGAGATAATGCTAATGAGTGTAAAATCTAAAAGACCATACCATTTTAATGGCAGAATAAACTTTATTTGATCAAAATCGCCAGAAATATCAATAAATATATCCGATCGGAATAAATCTGGGCCCCAGATTTATTCGATGACTTTTTAAAAAAAATTAAAAAAACCCTTACACTTTTTCAAAAATGTTTTTAAAGAGGTTTTTATATAGTTGTTGATGATCTCTCTATTTAATCATTATTTCAACTAAACATGACATCCATAATCTGTATGAAAAATGGTTGAAACCAATGCTTTTTAAAATAAATGTTATACTTACTGTCCTCCACCTCTTTTACGTCTACCTCACTGCGTTCACTGTTTGCCATAATTACAAGTTTCTAGAACAACTCTTTTTAAAATTGTTTTGTCCTGTAATTTGATTTTCAATAAAATACAAATGAATTTCGTTTCATTTGCCATGCAAAGCTGTCGCGCAAAATTATTTGCAATGTTTATAAAATACATCATGCAGTGACCACCAAGAGTTGTATTTCAACAATAACATGAATCGCGTATTTTTTAATTATACTTTGTTGAGAATTATTTTAAGCCGATTTAAATGGAGATAATCCCGTGTGAAGGGTGGTTATAAAAAAAACAATCGGTATAACACAGTACATAATCGGCGAGGAATTATGGTTGTAGTTGCCGATATTATGCTATTATTATATTATATTATTATTATGATCGATTGTGGTGATCTGATTATGTCCACTGAGTAATGTGTAAAACTGAGAGTCAATATGAGGGCTAAATTTTCGATCCTAGCAGGATCTTCTTCAGAGGCTAAAACATAAATGTGTGAAACTGTTACATTAAATAGATATTATCAGGCCAAGTAATGAGAGAAAATGCAAAGTGATATTTGTTAACTTATTGCACTGACTTTGTACGCAGTTATAACTTTCCAGTGGATTATTTAAAAATGTGAACACTTCAATGGTAAATATCTGTTTAACGAAAGGGAAATTTGAAACAAAACGCGAAAAATGTTCCATGTTTATATTGGTCATACAGATACAATAAGGTATGAGAGAACCACTAGAGTTCTAAGTTTGTTTTGTGGGTTTGGACAATGTTACTACATTATGTAGACCCCTTTCTTGCATTGTGTGCGCTGATCATCGATGTATGATAGTGTATACATCGATGGTACTGATGCATATCTATTGGCGGCCAAAAGGGAACAAATTAACAACTTCAGAAACATACACAACCACAGAAATAAAGACAAAAAACCCAGAAATAAAGACAACTTCAGAAATAAAAACATAAACCACAGAACTAAAGACAACTTCAGAAATATAGACACCCTTACAAAAAAGTACCATGGTAAAACCATGGTTTTCATGGTAGTACAATGGTAATACAATGGAATCCATGGTAATACCATGGTACCCATATTTGACCATGGTAGTACCATGGCACCCATGGTATTACCGCAGTAGTACCATGGTTATACAATACCATACCATAGTATCCACTGTGATATCGTGGTACCCATAGTTTACCATGGTATAACCACGGTATACCATGGTGCAGAACATGGGCTAATATACCGTGTCACCATGGTATTGTACCGTGCAATGGTTTTACCATGGTATACCGTCGTACTATACCATGGTAAATTTTTACAAGGGCGACTACTACTACTACTACTACTACTACTACTACTACTACTACTACTACTATACTACTATTACTACTACTACTACTACTACTACTACTACTACTACTACTACTGACTACTACTACTACTACTACTACTACTACTACTACTACTACTACTACTACTACTACTACTACTACTACTACTACTTCTACTACTACTACTACTACTACTACTACTACTACTACTACTACTACTACTACTACTATACTAGTACTACTACTACTACTACTACTACTACTACTACTACTACTACTACTACTACTACTACTACTACTACTACGACTACGACTACATACTACTACAGTCAAACCTGTCTATACAGAGTGTCCCAGAAAGGTTGCAACACTTACGATCGTTAATTTCTTCGACACCATCGACCAAATGTCATGATTTATTATTTCATTGGATAGAACATTATTTTTCCAACAAAATTATACCATGAACATGGATTTTGGGTAAGGCGTTTGGATGCTAGGGCCATTTTTCTGAGGCAATGTCGTTTCCAAAATTTGCTACTTTTTCGTCTCCAGCGATCCGCTGAGCACTGGGGCATTCTCTCCTCACGGCCTGCTATACAATTCGCTGGACAAAAGAACCGCATGACTGCTCTCCCTTTGTAAGGAAGTCAATGTGAGCCATTCTTATGTACAGCTAATTCTACGGCAGGCCGTGGGGCGAGAATGTTTCAGTGTTCCGAGGATCGCTGGAGACGAAAAAGTAGCAAATTTAGGAAACGACATTTCCTCAGAAAAATGGCCCTAGGATCCAAACGCCTTACCCAAAATCCATGTTCATGGTATCATTTTGTTGGAAAAAGAATGTTCTATCCAATGAAATAATAAATCATGACATTTGGTCGATGGTGTCGAAGAAATTAACGATCGTAAGTGTTGCAACCTTTCTGGGACACTCTGTATAGACAGGTTTGACTGTAGTAGTATGTAGTCGTAGTAGTAGTAGTAGTAGTAGTAGTAGTAGTAGTAGTAGTAGTAGTAGTAGTAGTAGTAGTAGTAGTAGTAGTAGTAGTAGTAGTATAGTAGTAGTAGTAGTAGTAGTAGTAGTAGTAGTAGTAGTAGTAGTAGTATATAAAATAATGACATTTGTTCGATGGTGTCGAAGAAATTAACGATCGTAAGTGTTGCAACCTTTCTGGGACACTCTGTACATTATAGCGACCGCTCAAGGGACCGGCGAAAAGTGGTCGGTGTAGACAAGTGGTCTCATTAGACAGGTGGGTGGCCATTTTGAATTTCTGGTCGCATATTGTGCCTTTTATATGCACATGTGTAATTACATTTGGTCGATGGTGTCGAAGAAATTAACGATCGTAAGTGTTGCAACCTTTCTGGGACACTCTGTACATTATAGCGACCGCTCAAGGGACCGGCGAAAAGTGGTCGGTGTAGACAAGTGGTCTCATTTGACAGGTGGGTGGCCATTTTGAATTTCTGGTCGCATATTGTGCCTATTATATGCACATGTGTAATTAATTGGCATCTGTACACGCACGTGTCCAGTGGACAGTTTAAATGGATAGTTGAGTATTGGTCAAACTTAACTTTAGTAACCAAAACCGGCACCATTACGGTACAAAGTAATAGTTATAACGTAAAGGGTACCACCACCCAAAACCGCTCAAGGGACTGGCAAAAAGTGGTCGGTGTAGACAAGTGGTCTCATTAGACAGTGGGTGGCCATTTTGAATTTCTGGTCGCATATTGTGCCTATTATATGCATATGTGTAATTAATTGGCATCTGTACACGCACGTGTCCAGTGGACAGTTTAAAGGGATAGTTGAGTATTGGTCAAACTTAACTTTAGTAACCAAAACCGGCACCATTACGGTACAAAGTAATAGTTATAACGTAAAGGGTACCACCACCCAAAACCGCTCAAGGGACTGGCAAAAAGTGGTCGGTGTAGACAAGTGGTCTCATTAGACAGGTGGGCGGCCATTTAGAATTTCTGGTCGCATATTGTGCCTATTATATGCATATGTGTAATTAATTGGCATCTGTACACGCACGTGTCCAGTGGACAGTTTAAAGGGATAGTTGAGTATTGGTCAAACTTAACTTTAGTAACCAAAACCGGCACCATTACGGTACAAAGTAATAGTTATAACTTAAAGGGTACCACCACCCAAAAATAATATTCTTATTAAAGAAAGGTAACATTTTTAGTATTGCATTCCATCAACAAGTTCACAAAAATATGTTTCCAGAAAGAAAACAAATAATTGGAAATGCATCACCATTCTAAAGTATGCGTTCATGCGGTCTGAATTGCGAAGACTGCGATGTGTGCGGTGAATTGCGATGTATGCAGAGCGAACGAATCGCCCGGGAATCTAATGTCTACAAACGTACGCGTGAATAGCATTGGCGCACTGGCAAATGGAACCAGGAGATAACAGTGGTTCCGTAAGTGGTGGAAATTAGTTCCTTTGTTTATGAATTACACAACCCTTTGCCAAATGTTGGGTATCTATTTGATATCACAAAACGGTACCAAAACATAATAATGTGTTGTTCTTTGCCTGGTGGTCCCCTTTAACCATGCTCGAAAAGTATACACAATTACAAACGAATAAGTAAAACCCCTATTATCATTATAAAAGAGCCGTTACAACTCAAGAGTGCGCTATTTAAAAAAAATCATTGGTTTTAGCCTTTTTTATACAAAATTGTGCATTATTTTAATGTTTGTTAAAGTAATGATTCAATAGAGATATCGTAAACGACTTTTTACAAACCTAATCTGATTTTTTTTTCAATGTAGTTTTCGAGCATTTTTTTAATTTTTTCTAAAAAGTCTAAATATCGCCCGGTGATTGCCGGTGAAAAACATTTTGATTACAAATATATTTCTGGATATGTCAGCCGTTTCTGAACCGATTTTTATCAAATAACGTTTATTCTGTCATTAAAATTGTATGTTCTTTCGAATTTGACAGTCAGTTTTTCATTATCTCACAAAAAAATATCGGGGGGCACTTCGGGAAATACCAATACTCAACACTACCTTTAGCATCTGTGCACTTCAATCTTAAATATCTTTTTAACGAAAGGGAAATTCGAAAAACCGAAACAATGTTACTAGATCCCTTTAAAATAGACTCCTACCACATTTCTAATTATTAAGATCGTACAATACGATTGTATCTCGTTCCTGCATGCAGGAAGAGATACAATCGATTGTAAGATGCAATTAATGGTAAGTCAGATCACGTGTTCTAGATGCGCAAATCTGATTGGTTGAAGCGCGTATGATTTTCTGACTTACAATCAACTGTAACTTACAATCGATTGTATATCTTTCTGCAACGGGGCCTAGGACTGATTGATTAAATTGGTTAAGTGCCAACGATACTATTTTGCCAAACCACGTCCACGTAATACATTATTGATACTCAGTAAATAGTAGGCCTACTCCGCGCAAATGTTGAGAAACTAACCGGCTGTTCAAACATCAGATAGAAGGACGCGATTTTATGATACAATGTACTTATAATTATTTTAATAAATGTTCACTCTTTTGTACACATATAATTATCATTTATAATTATGTACTGAAACTACGTTTGAAAAATATATACGAAAATCTGTTGAATTCCTTACACTCGATGTAATAATGAACCCGGAATATTCAATCCCATAATTATTAGATACTAACATGGGCGTAATTTGTTCGGAAAGCACAATGCATTGGGGGGTGGGGGTGGGGGGGGGGGGGGGGGGGTGGGAGGGCGAGCAATTGTTCACAAACAATGCTCGCCCCTCCAATGCATTGTGTTTTACGAACAGATTTACGCCAGTGGACACTAAAATACTTGAATCGAAATGTGATAGCTATCTTAGGTGACCAGCCAAAGTCAATCTATAAGCTGTCTGAAGTTTATTGTCGTTATAAAAGTTGGTTTTATGCATTGACCTGCTCAGGATTGCAGCCTTGAGTGACCATAGGCGACCGAGTTGATGCCTTGGTCGCTCAAGCGCTAATTTTGTGTCCATAAGCCAAAAATTCGAAGCCGAGACCAAGTAATTTCAAAATTTTCGAGCCCGAGACCAGAGATCTGCACAAATTGACCGGGTTTGTGTCGTTCAAGACCAGGTTTTAGTCGGTCGAGACCAGATTTTAGTCGGTCGAGACCATGTTTCGGACGGTCGAGACCGCTTAAAAGTAGCCTCGAGACCAGCTAAAATTTGAAAGGGGGAGGGGTTTAAACCCCCAACCCCCCCCCCCCCTGGGTACGCCTATGCTTGCAGATACACCTTTTTACCGAAAAACATTGAGCTCTACTGCGGAATGCTTGGGTCGTATCTATCAGATACACACTTTTGCCATCAATCGAGTGGGCAAATTTGAAAAAAGTGTTGTAGATAGCCCATGCTATCTTAAAAAGGACCAGCAATTATGAGAGTAAGATAAATGAAAAGAGCTCCCTCGAAACCCCCCCCCCCCCCCCTAAATGTCAAAACCTGAAAAAGTCAACATTTTCAGATACACCCTTTTGTCATGTGACGGCCGTGGGATCCTTCTAACTTGACTCTTCTTATTAATCAAACTAGCAAATTACCCGTCACCAGATCTTTGAGTAAGATAATGTTGTATGTTGTATATTTGTATTTTGTTATTTTTTGTATCTATCCTGTAAAAAACATTTGGTCAATTAATGGAATCTCTGTTTGAATGGTTATGATATGATTTAATAAGTGTATAATTAAAAATACAATCTCATATTCACAGGCATATGCGTACACGGGGGGGGGGGGGGGGGGGGTTCAAATTTCACTTTGATGAAAAAGGGCTGTTTTGGGGTTTCCCCCCCCCTCAAAAACATATTCACGGACACCATGAACCCCCCTCACAAATTCTTCACCGACACCCCCGCCCCCTTTTGAAAGAATCTTCACCAGTACCCCCTCTCGAGAAAATCTTCATCGACACCCCCCTCGCGTCGAAAAATATTCACCGACAACCCCTCCCCCCTCGAAAAATCTTCTCCTACACCCCCACCACCCCCCTTCGAAAGAATCTTCACTGTTACTCCCTCTCAATAAAATCTTTACTGACACCCCCCTAGAAAATTCTTCACCGACAACCCCCCCCCCCTCGAAAAATCTTCACAGACACCCCCCCTTTCAAGATTCTTCACCGACACCCCCCCCCCCCCCCCCGGTGGTGATTCAATCTCATATTCAAACAAAGGCATATGGGTACCCGGGTGGGGGGGGGGGGGGGGTGAGGACACCCACCCCCCTTACAAATTCTTCACCGACACTCTCCCTCGAAAATTCTTCACCGACAGCCCCCCCCCCCCTCCCCACTCGAAATACTTGACCGACACCTGACCCCTCATAAATGTTGGTTGAGGAAATAACCACCCCCCCCCCCCCTCAAAAAATATTCACGGACACCCACTCCCCTCACAAATTCTTCAGCGACACCGAAAGAATCTTCACTGGTACCACCCTCTCGAAAAAATCTTCACTGACACCCCCCTCGAAAAATCCCCCACCCCCCATCGAGATTCTTCACCAACATCCCCTCCCCCCTTCGAAAATTCTTCACCGCCCCCCCCCCCCACGAAATATTTGACCGACACCACCCTCGAAAATTCTTCACCGACACCCCCCTCGAAATACTTGACCGACACCCCCTCGAGTTACTTGACCGACACCCCCCTCGAAATACTTGGCCAACACCCAGCCGGTCGAAAATTTTGGTTGACGCAATAACCCCCCCTACCTCCCCCCCTTGTAAAAACCCTAGGTATGCTGCCAGCGATCACAGTCAAACAATAAACAGTATTAAAGGGCAATGATACCCAAGCAAAATGTTGCTTTCATAGTCTTGAAGAGATTAAGAAGAATAATCTCTGAAAGTTAGAGCATAATCGGGTAAGAAACAAGAAAACTACGGCTCTTTGAAGATGTCCATTTATTCATATGGGGAACTCAAATTGGCAACGCACTCTGATAAGTGTGTGGACAACTCCCCATATGTTTTGTACACAAATGTTCCCATTTATACAGTTTTCTTCATAGTCACATTTTTCCATTCCCCCAACTCATGATATGTTATGTATAAAAGCATTCTACAAAACATATGTTGAACTCGAACGAAGGGTAAACATAAATTTTGAGAAAATTGAACAAAACTGAAATGTTGTGTACAAAATGTATGGGGAGTTGTCCACAACTTTGCCAGAGTGCGTTGCCAATTTGAGTCAAGTTGCCAATTTGAGTCACTCAAAGAAATACATGGCTCTTTTCAAAGAGCCATAGTTTTCTTATTTCTTGGCTGATTGTGCTCAAATTTTCAGAGACTATTCATTATATTCAGTGTCTCATAGTGCATACAACAATTTGTCTGGATTTCATTGTCCTTTAATTAAATCGTTGTCAAGTAGATCAATAACCCTAATTCCTTGCTCTTCTTGTTTACACGTTATTTACAAAAAGCACACATTTTTTATACTTCAGTACAACAAAGTATGCACTTCGAGCAAACATTTACAATTAGCCTGTATTCAGAAAATTAAACCAGTGACAGAGAGAAACCTATTTTGGTAGCCGTATACCCTGTTTTGCCAATTTTGCGAATATCGTGTTGAAAATGTGAACAAAAATCACCGATCAAATTCAGTCATGCATATACGGACATGTACAATCACACGAATGTGTGTACAATGTAGTAGATTGTGCGTTGACAATGCACAGATGCCGGACCTACAATATTCCGCTACTCTGTATATAGTCTATGCAAATTCTCCGCCCGACGGTCGCTTTCGCTTTTGGAATGTACCGTCCGTTTCTTGATAGAAATACATATATTTCATCAGATTTGTTTTAATTCTATTCGAAAATCAGTCATTACAATTTTTAAATCCATATTATTTAAAAGTTTGAAAAACAACAATTCGCAAGCAAATTACGATAGTCTTAATTCAGGCGCACACAGCGGCACACGTGTTATTTCCGATTTGACAGGCATACGATAATGTGCGTAAGTAATTTACAACGTATCGATTCCAGGCTGAACAAAGACTACATAATGAAAGGTCATTTCAGCAACACACTTTTCACGGTACTTCCGTCGCAAGCATGTGCGATGATCAGCGCTCGACGCGACTGCATGGCAAATGAACGTGGAATATTGGCCGATTCATAACTGACCACTGGTCAAACTGACCCCGACCTGACCCAGACCACAAACCTCTATGGGTCATCACCAATCACTACCCAAAGTTTGATGTTGGTGCCTCAATGCACTACGAAATGCATAGATGGACAGACAGACATACAGACAGACAGACAGACAGACGTAATCGGCTACTTTAGTATAGTAGATATCAGACTACTAGACACCTAATAAACCTATCATCATTATAGTCAAACTCGGTCGAGCCGATTTCCGTTCACCAAAATTCACGGAAAGCAAAATCAGACTACCTCTTTATGTGCTTTGGGTATCAGACTAATGTAAAAGTAGACACCAACACATAATGATTTGTTTTTGTACCGTTGTGTGATAATATCAAAAAGATGCCCAACATTTTGCAAAGGGTTGTGTAATTCATACACAATGCAATTAATTACCGCTACTTCAGATTTTTAAAGGGACATTCCCTCTTTTGCAAGCCAAATTTCAAAATGTGCGATGTTATTGTCTTATTTGAAATAAAATGTCATTTAACGGCATGCCTGAAAACATTAGAGCTTGAAATCTCTTTTTCGTGGAGTTATAGTCCTCAAAATAATAAAACGACAGGTAGCGTTTAATTGTGCACTTAACGTGTATTCACCCGGTGGGAAAGTTCGCTCACGGATTCCACGGAGTGCCACAGCGCTATGCGTGATCCCTATGTGACCCGCACACAAATAACAATAGATAAGCGGTTACTAAACAAAATAACCAATCCTCGCTTAAACGACTACATGTAATTATATATTCTTCATTTTTTAGATCTTTTCCCGTGACATACCTTAACAAATGTCGGCTTCACAATACCTTTACAAGAATAAGTACAATATTGTTTTACTATTATGCTAAATCAGTTAAACTCCTTTATTGAACGATATATAGTTTGATGGAGGGACGCATTCGTTTTTCATTCGTAGAATCAAAATTGCAAGGCTTTTCGGTCTGATTTTTTGTAGGTGTGTTACATTCATCCCCATCCGTCAACTGGAAACCGTTTTGTAAAAGAGGACCTGTCCCTTTAAAGAACCATTATTACATTATGGTTCCGTATGCGCCAAACGTTTGCGAGTGCGCCAAGTCTATATTCACACGCATGTTTGAAGACGATAGAATCAGGGACGATGCGTTCGTCCTATACAAAAGGTAGTCTTCGTACCCATAACACATGATGCAGTATGGTGATGGTTTTTTCTATATATATATTTTTTTCTGGAAATATATTTGTTGAACGTTTTGATGGAATGGAATACTACAAATTTTACTTTTTATTCGTAAGAATACTATTTTGTGGTGAGGTTACCCTTTAAATAATCATTTTCCCAGTGAGAATGGGTTACACGAAGATGTAAGTCAAAAGCGTACCAGAAATGTGAATTGGGGAATATCACTAAATGGCCGTACAAAGAGGGGCAAACATGTAATGAATTTTAATCGTTTCCAAAGCCATTTTAATAAATTTGAAAAAACGGGGATATCCCCGATTTACAATGTATCCCCGATTAAAAGGTGTGTATCTCACAAAATACACCCATTGCAAGTGCACACAAATACAAAAAACAAACAGACACACGCACACACACACACATACAAACACTCGCACACATATACAATTAAGCACACACACAAACCCATGCACGCACACAAACAAGTAACACGCAGACAAACAAAATAAACACACAACCCACTTACATACACACAAACATACATACACAAAATACACATACGCGCACATACACACACACACACACACACACACACACAAACACACGTAGGGAGCTTTTGCATTTTTGGACTTGAAATTGTGCAATCTGGTGCATACCTAGATAGGAAATTCGGCTGTATTTTGGAAACCGTGAAATGATTTGATCGACCCGAAATTTTTCACGTAGAAAACAAATAATTGACACACTAATAAATATGTACCCCAATACACACACACAACAACATAAACCATAATTATGCAACATTATGTATGATCCAACAACACACAGCCAATAATGAGTCCCGAGGGAGCGAAGCGCCTGAGGGCTGGTGCACATAGGCGCCGGAAGTGGGGTGGCAAGGGGGGGGGGGGCGGCGGCCCCCCCCCCCCCCCAATCCAAAAAGAGTGGGAAAGACAAAATCAAATGTATGAGCTGACATTCAAAAACTAGTTTATACATCCATTTTCAATTTTCGCTGCGCGCTTCGCGCGCGAACAGTTTATCTCAGTTTGTTGTAAACATCAGATGAGAGCATAGACATTTTATTATTTTTTTGTTTAACTCGGATTCTAAATTTCCTTCACAGGTATGGCATGAAGTGCACCAAATTGCACCATTTCAAGTTTAGAAATGCAAAATCTTCCCCGTGGGAGGGGGATATCCCCTCCCAAACCCTCCCCCTCCGGCTCTGCCCAAGCCCGGTCGGTCGCTTCGCTCCCTCGGGATTCATTATTGCCTGTAGACCATGTTGTTG
Source organism: Echinarachnius parma (assembly GCA_037951105.1). Classification (NCBI taxonomy): domain Eukaryota; kingdom Metazoa; phylum Echinodermata; class Echinoidea; order Clypeasteroida; family Echinarachniidae; genus Echinarachnius; species Echinarachnius parma. The sequence goes on along the minus strand of JBAMJV010004905.1, from coordinate 14,515 downwards.
GATCATACATGCGCCATATGGTTCATGTTGGAACTGTGACACTAAATACAATATTTATGTGTGAGTTTGGGTGCATATTTATTAGTGCGTCAATTATTTGTTTTCTTCGTGAAAAATATATCAAATCATAACACGCTTTCCCAGATACAGTTAATCTTAAGCCCGAATTTCCTATCTAGGTATGCACCAGCCCTCAGGCGCTTCGCTCCCTCGGGACTCATTATTGGCTGTGTGTTGTTGGATCATACATAATGTTGCATAATTATGGTTTATGTTGTTGTGTGTTTTGGGGTACATATTTATTGGTGTGTCAATTATTTGTTTTTTACGTGAAAAATATATTAAAACTTTCTGGTCGATCATATCACGCTTTCCCAAATACAGCCGAATTTCCTATCTAGGTAAGCACCAGATTGCACAATTTCAAGTCAAAAAATGCAAAAGCTCCCTACCGTGGGAGGGGGGACACCCCCCTCCCACACCCTCCCCCCGCTCAGTCGCTTCGCTCCCTCGCAATGTCTCACTCTCACATCTGGCTCAAAGTTGGCAACCCAGAGTGTGGTTGGGCATGAGCCCCTACACACAAAAATTGTGAGCCCCCTTGGGGTTTTGCCCCCCCCCCCAATCCAAAACTGCTCCCGGCGCGCCTACTGGTGCAGGGAGGAAGGGGGAGGGTTTGGGAGGGGTATCCCCATCCTACAGTAAGAAAGATCTTGCATTTATGGACTTGAAATTGTGCAATCTGGTGCATACCTAGATAGGAAATTCGGGCTTAAGATTAACTGTATCTGGGAAAGCGTGTTATGATTTGATATATTTTTCACGAAGAAAACAAATAATTGACGCACTAATAAATATGCACCCAAACTCACACATAAATATTGTATTTAGTGTCATACACAGTTCCAACATGAACCATATGGCGCATGTATGATCCAACAACATAGCCTACAGGCAATAATGAATCCCGAGGGAGCGAAGCGACCGACCGGGCTTGGGCAGAGCCAGAGGTGGAGGGTTTGGGAGGGGGTATCCCCCTCCCACGGGGAAGATTTTGCATTTATAAACTTGAAATGGTGCAATTTGGTGCACTTCATGCCATACCTGTGAAGGAAATTTAGAATCCGAGTTAAACCAAAAAAGAATAAAATGTCCATGCTCTTATCAGATGTTTACAACAAACTGAGCAGCGAAAATTGAAAATGGATGTATAAACTAGTTTTTGAACGTCAGCTCATACATTTGATTTTTGTTTTCCCACTCTTTTTTTTTTGGGGGGGGGGGGGGGAGGGGGGCTTTTGGGGGGGGGGGGCAAAATTGCGTTTTGCCCCCCCCCACCCCACTTTTTGGATTGGGGGGGGGGGGGGGGGCGGCCGCCCCCCTGCCACCCCACTTCCGGCGCCTATGCATGTAGGTGTGAGGTTAATGACGATAAAGGACAGGGTAACACAGATTACAGACATCAAAGAGGTGGGGCGATGCATCCCCCTCATCCTCCGTTGTCTACGCCCCTGTTTGACGATATACGATGTTATGGAACCTGTTTTTTTTTTATGGTACTTGATTATGACGCCCACTATCTTGTTTTCTTTTAGGTTATCAATATACACTGTTTGATGAAATTCGTCTATAAAGTTCACTTGTTTATAGCGGCCACATATCTATTTTCCCTTGGGTGGTGAGCGTACAAACGATATTTTGGGACTTGTCTATGGAGGTCACCTGATTGTAGCGGCCAATTAGTTTTCTCTTGTACACAGGTTTCGTCTAGTAAAACCGCTGTGGCTAAATATCCATAGAGCTATAATTACAGCCGTATGGAATCTTTCATACGGTATGCAGGCGATGGCCATCACAGTGGTCAGTGTAGGCGATCGTTAGACCAAATGAGAATTAGACTAAATGGTCATTAGCCGAAATAGTGTTTAGACGAAATGGCATTAGACGACCTGCTTTTGTGGAAAATAGACCTATTGGTATTAGACGAAATGGTAATAGACCAAATGGTAATAGACTAAATGGATATTAGACCAAATGGTTATAGACCAAACGGTAATTAGACGAATTGCATATAGACCAAGTGAAGAGTAGCCTAACTGAGAATTAGACGAACTAGTATTAGACGAGTGATAATAGAGTGATAATAGACGAAACGAGGAAAAAAAAAAAGTAGACGAAGTGACAATTGGCCCATTTGGTGATTAGACGAAACGGCAATTGCCTAAATGGGCATTAGACCTAGTGATGATTAGACCAAATGGGTTGAGACGAAGTGGAGTTAGACGAACTGATGATTAGACCAAGCGGTATTAGACCAAGTGAATATAAAGCGCTTCCTGTACCCTACGTGCATGGAGTACATGTTTTTTTCTTTTTCGGCGGAGGCTGTTTGCCACATATATTCTTCTTGTCTTTGAAAGTGAGCTTAAAGGGATAGTTGAGTTTTGGTAGAGAGGGCGCTAGACTACTTATTTTGTTGTGAGGTAATGAAAAACTGAGTGTAAAATTTGAAGAGCATAATATTTAAATAATAAAATCATCTTTGTTTGATCAAAATCGGTTCAGAGACGGCTGAAATATGTTTAGAGAGCGCCCTCTTACGTTTTAACGGCTCTTTTTTTAATGATAACATGATCTTTACTACGTCATTTGTAATGTTGTGTTCCTTTCTAGTTATAACTATTAGTTACCCACGCCGATGAAATCGGCAGGGGGTTATGTAAAGGGTTCCGTATGTTTGTTTGTTTGTTTGTTTGTTTGTTTGTTTGTTTGTTTGTCTGTTTTTTTTTTTTTTTTTTTGTTTGTTTGTGTACAAGATAACTAGAGAACGGGTGAACGGATTTGCACCAAATTTTCAGGGAATGTTTGGATAGTGACATGGAAGAATCGATTAGATTTTGGTGATGATTGGTTGACCCCTGCAAATTCTGTGGAACCTTGAAGTTTGAGTATGTATTTAATGCACGTGTGTGCCTAAATAATATCTGCACGTTATAGGCGCGGTACGGTAACCTCGCTGAATCCAATCGAGCAGCAACTAACAAGTTTAGTCCAGGTGTGCATCGCGATCGCGCGCACGGTACCATATGTTATGGTACGGTACTTTCGATTCCGGGTTAATTAATACGGAACGGAATTGAATTGCAACACGCTGATCTGAACTTTGAAGCGCCAAGAAATTGGTAAGTTTCCGAAAAATACATTTATTTATTTAATAATTATTATTGACCCGACACTAATGTGAAGATGAACAGATGTTCATTTTTACATATTGAATACATCTAGACTGGTTAGAATCAGGAAAATAGGGGAAAATGGGAGGCGTGGGTATGCTGACTTTGTCGGCCTTCTAGTTTGTAATGTAATGATGCAGGTTTTGGTTACTAAAATTCAGTTTCACCAAAACTCAACTATCCCTTTAATGCGGTCGAAATTAGCTGATTTTCTCCCAAATGTGATGATTCCGCTCAAATATGAGGTCCTTTTAATTGTACCGGACGATAATGTGTGACAAATTTATAAAATTGAATGAAAGTGTTACTTAAAATGGACAATAAAACCTATAATATAGGTCTTCCCATCCATTTTCAAACAATCGACATTCAATTTCATGAATTGCTTAATTCAATTTCGTCTCGAGAAGTCAGTAACGTGCAATTGCTATATTTGATTTAGTCATTTATTATTTAATTTGGTCAATGACCATTCAACTTTAAAATTTGGTCATTCTATTTTGTCACAATATAAAATAAAAATATAAGCTACTATAGTTCAAATCGTTTTCAGATCTGATATTTATGCTTGCTATCATGTGTAATTTATTTTAAGCCTGGAAATGAGACACAGATATTGCGTGCAGTACTATGACATTCAAACACTCGATCGAGGTCAAATTAACAAGCCGCGTTATTTACTTTCGAGTAAGTAAAGGTTGATTGCTAGCTTCCTGTACCCTACGTGCATGACGTACATTTTTTTTTCTTTTCCGGCGGAGCCTGTTTGCCACATACATCCTTCTTGTCTTTGAAAGCGAGCTAAATGTGGCCGAAATTAGCTGATTTTCTCCCAAATGTGATGATTCCGCTCAAATATGAGATCCCTTTTCTCTTCGAATATCACTGTTTCCATAGTACCTTATAATGTACATTCATATAGAATTAAAATTGTAATAACTACAATTTATATATATTTGTAATGAAATACCAGTACACAAGAAGGCCCTCATGCCCTTGAGACTCAAGTTACTCGTGGCAGCACGATGTCTGAAAGAAAAAAATCGAAAGAGGTTGAACCATGAACCTACTGGTTGAACTAACTCTTTGTTTGCAAACGATTAAGTTACATCCCACATTATTTACTCTCGAGTACAGGTGCAGACGGTTGCGTGACTACACTGTACGCAGCGAGGTCTTCCCACCTCTCTGCTGTACGTGTGGGGTGGCAGGGGGGCGGCCGCCCCCCCCCCCCCCCCAATCCAAAAAGAGGGGGAGGGTTTGGGAGGGGGTATCCCCCTCCCACAGGGAAGATTTTGCATTTCTAAACTTGAAATGGTGCAATTTGGTGCACTTCATGCCATACCTGTGAAGGAAATTTAGAATCCGAGTTAAACAAAAAAAGAATAAAATGTCTATGCTCTCATCAGATGTTTACAACAAACTGAGATAAACTGTTCGCGCGCGAAGCGCGCAGCGAAAATTGAAAATGGATGTATAAACTAGTTTTTGAACGTCAGCTCATATATTTGATTTTGTCTTTCCCACTCTTTTTTTTTGGAGGGGGGGGGGGGGGAGGGGGGCTTTTTGGGGGGGCAAAATTGCGTTTTGCCCCCCCACTTTTTGGATTGGGGGGGCGGCCGCCCCCCCTGCCACCCCACTTCCGGCGCCTATGTTTGTAAGGTAATGAGAAAACACATGATTTAAAAGATAAACAAACTTTATTTGATAAAAATCGGTTGATAAACCGCTGGAATATCGATAAATATATCCGATCAGAATAAATGTGGGACCCACATTAGTTTGATGATTTAAGAAAAAAAATGATGAAATGCTCACACTTTTTCAAAAATTAAGTGTTTTTTAAATAGCTGTTGATGATCTCTCTATGTAATCATTCTTTTAACAAAACATCACATGCACAATTTTTAAATTAAAAAAATGTTTTAGAGAACGCCCTCTTGTGTTTTAACAACTTCTTTTTTTAATGATAACAGGCTTTTTACTTAGCCATTTGAAAGTTTTCCTACCTTTCCAGCATGGTGGAGTTATGACTATTAGTTTGTATTGATATGGTGCAGGTTTTGTTTATTAAAATTCATTTTTGCATGCAATGAGCGCTGTGACCTTTGACCTTATGACCCCCAAATCTATTCACTTCATTCTCTCATTTAGTTATAACACTCATGTACTAAGCAATTGGTTCTTGAGATACTGTAATAACAAGCTATTTTTGCATGTTAATGAGCCCTGTGACCTTTGACCTCATGACCCCAAACCCTAATCACTTCATTGTTTCCTCAAGATACATACATGTACCTGGTTTGGTGACAATTAGTCAATTGGTTCTTGAGATATCTCGATAGCGAGCTATCTTTGCATATATAATGAGCCCTGTGACCTTTGAACTCATGACCCCAAAATCTAATCGGTTCATTGGCTCCTTAAGATACATACATGTACCAAGTTTGATGACAATTAGTTCTTGAGATATCGCAATAACGATCTATTTTTGCATATATGAGCCCTGTGACCTTTGACCTCATGACCCCAAAATATAGTTAGTTCATTGGCTTCTCAAGATACATACATGTACTAAGTTTGGTGGAAATCCGTCAACCAGTTCTTGAGATATCGCGATAACAAGCTATTTTCACATATATGAGCCCTGTGACCTTTGACCCCAAAATCTAATTGGTTCATTGGCTCCTCAAGATACATACATGTACTAAGTTTGGTGGAAATCCGTTGACCGGTTCTTGAGATATCACGATAATGAGAACGGGACGTACGTACGGACGGTCGGACAACGAGAAAACATAATGCCTCCGGCCACTTGTTGCAGAGGCGTAAAAATCCCTGATAAGCACAACATTTTAGTTATTGAGTGTTACTCATTACACCAAAGCCCATTGTCTTAAACAACAAAATAAATACAAGTCTATAACACATGTTCTTTAAGAAATTGTAATGAATTTCTAAAATGGAAAACCAAACATTTAAACCGAAATCTCAAAATTTCTAATTATATACATTACTCTAGATAAGAATAGATTTGAAACAACATGAAATTTGTTCTAAAGAGTGAGGCTTGATGAAATACATTCATCTCAAAAAGTGGCCAAAGTTTATGGTAATGCATATTGCACCAGGTTTCCATTACCATACTGTTGTGTATAGCAGGAAATGCATTGACAATGCATGGTTAGTGTCTGATCATTGACTGCCAACATATGCAGTCTCAATATTCTGTGCTAAAAGGAAAAAGCGTGCATGGCTTGAAAATGGTTATACAACCCAGTATAACCACAGGTTTAGAGATGACGATCATTTGCTCTTTTCTAAAGACAAAGTCGGCCAAATAGATGTCCATTATACTCATCCAAGAATGTACAACTGAGCAACTGCATGGTGCACCAGATTCCTGCTAGGTTTAGAGTTGATCATCATTTGCTCTAATCCATGAAGGCTTATTCGACTTGACATGCAGTCAACTCAACTCTCGATGGCCATCAAATAGATGTCCGTTGTTTTCATCCAAGATTTTAAGCGTCACTCCCATAGAGTTAAGTGCGTGGTGCACCACGTTCCGCTTGCGATGGGTTAAGAGTTCACTACGCACTCTCATTTGCTCTTTTCAATGAAGTATGAGCCTGTGTAGGAAGAAAGAGAGAAGACAAAACATCACATACTGACATCGCAAAAACTATAACAATAATTGTGATATTTATCACAGTAATCACACAATTTGTTTCATTTATTTTTTCTAGGGAAGGGGGGGGGGGGGGTAAAAAAGCCCCCTCCCCCATCTTAATAGAGGTTATATTTCTTGTCACACATTGAAGCACTTATAAATTGTTGTATTGATACCATAATTATTATGCCCAGTTGGGCATACTTACTTACTTACTTATTTTTTTTGATTGGGTGTACAGACTTAAAGCAGTTTGCTAATTTGCCTATTGACAGCCCTTTGCAACGTAAATTAATTTGTATGGATAGTATTTTAGGGGCTTTTATTTTTTAATATGTTATGGTGGCCCCCGGTCTGCAGGCCACTGGGCCAGTCCAAATTTTAACTTTGAATTTTTTTTTTTTAAAACAGAATATACACCATTAAGGTAGTGATGTCACATTCTGTTTTATACCATAGTAATAGTTCTAAACAAATTGTCCTTTGATTCATAGCAACCGCTCGGTCAGAAATTTCTGCCTTGTCTGACTTTGTTTAGAACCAATACGGCTCGATACTGCCACTTGCCCTGGGCAAATAAATTATTGGTCAACTACCAGAGTTATTAATAACATAATTCCTTGTGTGAAATTTCATCAAGAAGTAAGCAGGCAAGTAAACTTTGAAAAGATATAATTTTACTTGCCCGAACGGGCCAGTATAGAAAAAAGTTAGTGTGGAGGCTTGCAATACCCACGAATAGATGTGGCATCATTTCGGTAATTCTCCTACGACTGAATGAAAAACTTACCCAGCTTTTCAATGGCTTCCACACACACACTGGAAAACATGTTGTCCGAGTAGGTTCCCATGACGATCAGGGTAGCCGTTTTCACTAGCACCATCCCAACTTTATCCTGCGACATCAAATTTGATTGAGAAGTAAAGATGAAAAGTATAATTTGTAATGTTTTGAGAACTCAGTATCTAGAGATTTTGAAAATAAATAAGATGGGCATGCAAGGAGTTTGTGTAAGTCATCATTCTGCTTAAAATGGAGCCAAACCCTAGAATGTGCTATAAATAATGCATGCATAATACTTATTTAGTAGCTGGGATATTGACAAAAAACCTTTTTAGGGCGGCCATTTTGAAAGAATCCAAGATGGCCGCCAGAAAGGTATCAGGGCAAATAAAAACATTATTTTTGTTATAACCATTGGAATCCTTGGCCCTGAAAATGTTGGTTTAGCTGTCAAAATCAAATTTCTATGTTATTTAGTAGCCGGGATATTGACGAAAACCCTTTTAACGGCGGCCATTTTGAAAAAATCCAAGATGGCGGCCATTTAGGTATCAGGGCAAACTGGAACATTATTTTTCTGATTATCATTGGATTCTATGGCCCTGCAAATGTTGGTTTAGCTGTCAAAATCAAATTTCTATGTTATTTAGTAGCCAGGATATTGACGAAAACCCTTTAAACGGCGGCCATTTTGAAAAAAATCCAAGATGGCGGCCATTTAGGTATCAGGGCAAACTGGAACATTATTTTTCTGATTACCATTGGATTCTGTGGCCCTGAAAATGGTGGATTAGCTGTCAAAATCAAATTTCTATGTTATTTAGTAGTCGGGATATTGACGAAAACCCTTTTAACGGCGGCCATTTTGAAAAAATTCAAGATGGCGGCCATTTAGGTATCAGGGCAAACTGGAACATTATTTTTCTGATTACCATTGGATTCTGTGGCCCTGAAAATGTAGGTTTAGCTGTCAAAATCAAATTTCTATTTTATTTAGTAGCCGGGATACTGACGAAAACCCTTTTAACGGCGGCCATTTTGAAAAAATCCAAGATGGCGGCCATTTAGGTATCAGGGCAAACTGGAACATTATTTTTCTGATTACCATTGGATTCTGTGGCCCTGAAAATGGTGGATTAGCTGTCAAAATCAAATTTCTCGGATATCTAGTAGCTGGGATATTGACGAAAACCCCTTTTACGGCGGCCATTTTGAAAATCCAAGATGGCGGCCATAAAGGACTCGGGGCAAATGGAAACATTGGTTTTCTGATTGCTTATACTATAACGTTTCCAAAAATGTATAGTTTTCAGACTCTCCAAAAAAATCCGACGAAATTACATAATGAACCTCACTATTTGTATGTGATATTTTGTTTTCTCGTAGTTTGACAAATTAATTTAATTTAAAGGTCAAATATGTGGTAAGATGTTTTGTACTAACAGTTACCTCAATTTCCAACTACTATCAAGCTACTAGAGAAACGAAATATATACTCATTCTGAATTGTAATAAGAAAGTGAGCACAAAAAAAAAACGAGTTATGAAAGATTTACCACTTTTGCCTTGGTGTTCATCTTCTTGTTTCTCTTCTCCCACACGGTGTGGTTCCAGTACGGGTGGAAACCTGTGGGCGAGTGAATGATTATTGAATATCGAGTCTTAACGGGGTCTAGTACTTACTGTGACTGTTATGTTGGCCTGTGCAGAAAAATAAGAAAGGTTAATGGCATGTGTATTTCTGTAATCTGATATGTCCACTGAGTGATGTGTGAAAATTCCATGTCAAATGAATGTAATATGACCGAGTAATGAGCGAAAAAGCAAAGCGATACTTGCTTACTCATAGCACTAACTTTGTATACAAATGTTATTGTCCAGTGTATAATTACAAATCTGATCACTTCAATAGTAATTATCTTTCTAAAGAAATGGAGAATTCGGAAAATTATTTTATTGGTAATACGAATACAATGAGATATGAGAGAACCATTATATTTTTTATTTTATTTTAATTAGTACGTCTACCCTTGTATAAATATAATTTCTCAAGAACTACCATTACCTTTATAGGATCAAAAAGCTGGAATATGGTAATTGAAATCGTGTTCAACATTATCCAATTTCAAAAAGAAATTTAAATTGTATATTATGCTGTGCAATCACTCTTAGAACTGTTCATGCATGTAAACAAACAAATTCCTCTCCGTTCACTTTCTCTCTCACTTCCTCCCTCTCTTTCTCTCATATGCATGTTAGTTTCTCGGGGACTGCCCTAGATAAACCTTTATTTTGCCTTTTGGTGATCCCCCCACATTCAAATAAAGTCTATACTTTTCCCCCTTACTTCTGTACTCTCAATCTGTGTTTTTTTTGTTTTGTTTTGTTTTTCATGCCTTACTTGTTTGTATATAACTATGTAGATGTATATTGCAGTATTAGTTGGTATGTAGTATATGTATATAAACACAACCAAACAAGTAACTCCCCCCTAATCAAAATAGCGTAACTTTTTAACAAATAGGGTTTTAGCAACATAACTTGGCAGGAATGTTTCTAAACTTGTTGGCTCACGTCTCCGTGAAAATTAACTTGATCCGCCATGCCATGCATGAGTGAGCACACATTAAAGGCAAAATGTCACTTTTCAAAAGTCACAAGAGTCAAAAAGTGACAATTTTGCCTTTGATGTGTGGTCACTCATCCATGACTCGACGGACCAATTTAATTTTCACACAGAAGTTAGTCAATAAATGTAAGAACAATCCTGCCGAGTTATTTTGCTCAAAACCTTTTCGTTAAAAAGTTATGTTATTTGATTAAGGGGACTTATTTTTGTGTTGGGTTTAATTGATCAGTATTGTTGGAATAAACTCAACAAAAAAGTAAGTCCCCTCCTGATTAGAATAACATAACTTTTTGACAAAAATGTTTTTAGCGAAATAACTCGGCAGGATTGTTCCTACACTTATTGAATAACTGCTGTGTGAAAATGAAATTGGTCCATCGAGTCATGCATGAGTGAGCACACATTAAAGGAAAGATTGGCACTTTGTGTGCTCACTCATGCGTGACTCAATGGACCAACTTCAATTTCAAACAGAAGTTAGTCACAAAGTGTAGGAACAATCCTGCCGAGTTATTTTGCTCAAAACATTTTTGTCAAAAAGTGACGCCATTTTGATTAGGGGGACTTACTTTTTTGTTGTGTGTATTACAAAAGCGTGCATGATTCATAAACACAACAAAAAAAGTAAGTCCCCCAAATCAAAATGGCGTCACTTTTTGACAAAAATGTTTTGAGCTAAATAACTCGGCAGGATTGTTTCTACACTTTGTGACTAACTTCTGTGTGAAAATAAAGTTGGTCCATTGAGTCACGCATGAGTGAGCACACAAAGTGCCAATCTTTTCTTTGTCATGCATGACTCGATGGACTAATTTCATTTTCACGCAGAAGTTAGTCAATTAGTGTAGGAACAATCCTGCCGAGTTATTTCGCTCAAAACATTTTTGTTAAAAAGTTATGTAATTCGAATCAGGAGGGGACTTACTTTTTTGTTGAGTTTATTTCAACAATACTGATCAATTAAACCCAACACAAAAAAAAGTCCCCCTTAATCAAATAACATAACTTTTTAACGAAAAGGTTTTGAGCAAAATAACTCGGCAGGATTGTTCTTACATTTATTGACTAACTTCTGTGTGAACATTAAATTGGTCCGTCGAGTCATGGATGAGTGACCACACATCAAAGGCAAAATTGTCACTTTTTGACTCTTGTGACTTTTGAAAAGTGACATTTTGCCTTTAATGTGTGCTCACTCATGCATGGCATGGCGGATCAAGTTCATTTTCACGGAGACGTTAGCCAATAATTTTAGAAACATTCCTGCCAAGTTATGTTGCTCAAACCATTTTTGTTAAAAAGTTACGCTATTTTGATTAGGGGGGGGGGGGGAGTTACTTTTTTGTTGTGTTTATATGTTTTGTATGCTTTGTTTATACATTGTATTTTAAACTTTGAATGCGGACAATAAAATCAAATCAAATCAAATCAAATCAAGTAAATCTTTGGATTCTGACAATGCTACTAGACCCCTTTAAAGGGATCTAGTAACTTTGTTGACATGTGTAAAAAGTGAAGAATGGTTGATGCAATGCATATTGTTTTTATCTCATATGTCCACAGGGTATTGTGTGAACATTTCAAGTCAGATGGACATTGCATGGCCAAGTAATGAGCGAAAATGCAAAGTGGAATAAGTTATATTCACTAAATCACTGCACTCACTTTGTACAGGGATGAAAAACTCGCCCGGAGTTTTTCTTATCTGAATACTTTGATCGTTCATATCTTTGTAACGAAAGGGAAATTTGAAAAACCGAAACCTGTCCCATGATTGTATTGTTAATACTAATACAATTTTATTTTGAGGATTTGGACAATGTTACTAAGTCCCTTTAAACGAACAGATACTGTATGTTTATCATTTTGTATCATTCTTCTTCTTCTTCCAAATTCAGTAGTCGCCTGGGTAGAGTATTGTCGTAGAGTATTATCCTACCAGTGATTACTCAACTTTATAACATTTTCCAACAGTGATAAGTGAATCTTCAATCATATCTCACTGTAGGATTCTTCTGTGATGTATCATTAGACGAACAACCCGCTCAAGCATGTCAATGCCGAGTCATGCGCTAACAGAACCAAAGTCAAGAACCCACTCAACTGGCAGGAGCTTCATTCATAATGCGGTCACTGTGTGGAACAGCCTGCCAGAGAACATAGTTGGTGTGATCAACGAAAAAGGAGCTCAATCCTCCAAGAAACGTGTACACAAGCACCTTTTGAAAAAAGACGTCAAGTATCTGAGGACATTCTGAAATCTTAAGCTGCTGTGAACCATTGATTGGTCTATATGGATGTCTTTTATAGTGCTCTTTTGCCTATATTAGAGTTTGATTTATATCTCGCCTTATGGGCTATTGTTCACTTTAGCATATTATAAAATAACAAAAGTATAACAATAATTTCCTAGTAACAAAAGTACACATTTTTACCTTTTTAAAAATAGACATAAACAAGCGATACTCGAAACCTACTGAATCCACAAAATTAACATTGTAAAAATAAGAATTATATATTCAAATGATGTTCTTTTTCTGAGTGTATCTATAGACACTTTTAGTTATACGTAGTTTAGCGGTTTAAGTTAGAATGTAAGTTATCTAATGTATTGTTTTAGTTTTTAGTTTTAGGGGCTGCTGATATACAAGTTTCTACTTTATAGCTACCCCGGCATATGTATATGTACATGTATATTTGTATGACTCACCATTACTGTATTATATTTTATGATGCCGAATAAATGTTAATTGAATTGAAATAGACGTCAGATTTATCCCAGATCGTTCGGGTGAAGTATCAAAATTCCCATACTACACCGATCCAAGTATCCGAGGAGGATGAAGAGGGAAGAGGGGAGAGGAGGAGGAGGAGGAGGAGGAGGAGAAAGGGGGAGGAGGAGGAGGGAGGTCCCGGCGGTGTTACTACACATTGACGAGGTGTGTACCCATGATCGTTCAAAATTTCGCATATCTTTGTAGCATAATGTTTAGTCGATACAATTTTTTTTCGTGGAAATTATAAATAGGTTTTTATTTTCATGACAAAAGAACCAATGCGAATTTTTTGTCATGGGTACACCTCGTCAATGTGTAGTGACACCAACGGGACGGAGGTTACCTTGATGTCAGGATCTCCCGTAGTACATCACTGTCTGGATGGTCTGCCGTGTAATCTAATGGAGTTCGCCCTGCTGCATCTTTTATGTGTAAGTAAGCGCCACAATTTAGCAGGTAAATAATGAATGCCTCTTCTTTCGACAGTTCGCGTTGAGTCTTATCGATTATCTGTTTCCAAGATAGAATTATGTTCAATATCGGTAATGACGCAGAGGCGTCGATTTTTGCAAGGGGGGGGGGGGGGGGGGCAACATTTTCCAGAGTCACCGGCGAGAGAGCCAAAAGCCCCACATTGGCACCCATTGGCATGCCCATAATTTAATAACTAGAGTGGTGGCGGCAGAAAATAGTTTTCGGCGCGCCCACAGGTCTCAAGCAACGAAAGTCGTATGTAAACATATCTACATGGCACCTCTCATGTAATTTTTTTTAGTAAAGACGCCCTCTAAATCGACAACTAAGTCCCTTTAACATAAAACACCCACCTCTTGGAGTTCATTGGTCATCTCGACCACTGTCTGTCCTGAAGAGTTGCCATGGTTACCGGCAGCCTGCTCGACAGCCAGATGTAATGGCGTCTGTCCATCGCCAGTCTGTGCGTTGATGTAACAGTCATAGGGAAGGAGCGCTTCGACCACGGATGTATGTCCGTACTTTACAGCAATGTGCAGAGCAGTGTTGCCGCCATACTGATTGTGATTTTGGATAAGAAAATATAATACAATTCAAACCAATCTCCGGTCAAAATGTCGTGATCATTTAGGTTACTTAGTTTATAGCTTAAAACACAGGTATTGATCTAGACGCTATATCAGTGATATCTTCGATTTTTCATAGCATGTCTTATAATTATAACAACAATTCGATATTTTGTCAAAGAATGTGTCTCCTGACTCCTGTGCTGAAATTAGTTTTTACCATAATTACTATTATAAAGACTATGGTATTATAATACATTAAATACAATCAATCCTCCTAAGTCAGTCCGAGGTGTATATAACTAGGACACATGGAACATTCATATTAATGATTAAAAAAGTTAAAATGAAATCGCTGAAACATTTTACCTCATGTGGA
>JBAMJV010004904.1:0-72606 GCA_037951105.1 Echinarachnius parma | reverse complement strand
GAAATTGTGCAATTTGGTGCATACCTAGATAGGAAATTCGGGCTTAAGATTAAATGTATCTGGGAAAGCGTGTTACGATTTGATCGACCAGAAATTTTAAATATATTTTTCACGAAGAAAACAAATAATTGACACACTATAAATATACACCCCAACACACACACTAATATTTAGTGTCATACACAGTTCCAACATATACCATATGTCACATTATGTATGATCCAACAACATAGCCTATAGGCAAGAATGAGTCCCGAGGGAGCGAAGCGACCGAGGGCCGCTGGGGCATAGCCAGAGGGGTATCCCCCTCCCACGGGGAAGATTTTGCATTTATATACTTGAAATGGTGCAATTTGGTGTACTTCACACAAGCAGCCAGAACAATGCCAGCCTACACGAGAACTACGTGGCCCGGTACAGAAAAATTACTCACCCCAGACCATACGCAAGATACACAACAAACTGAGATAATCTGTTCGCGCGCGAAGCGCGCAGCGAAAACTCAAATGGATGTATAAATTAGTTTTTGAACGTTAGAATTTACAAGTATTAGCTCATGCATTTTATGTTTTCTTTCCCACTCTTCTCCTTTTTTTAATCCTTTTTTTGTTTTGTTTTGTTTGTTTGTTTGTTTGTTGTTTGTTTGTTGCTGTTGTTGTTGTTGTTTTTTGTTTGTTTGGGGGGGGGGGGGGGCAAAAACAGGTTTTGCCCCCCCCCCCCACTTTTTGGATTGGGGGGGGGGGGGAGGGGGCGGCGACCCCCCCTGCCCCCCCCCCCCCCCCCCCCAAACTTCCGGCGCCTATGGTTCAGAATCAGCTGAAATATACATTAAAGGGACTTAGTAACATTGTCCACATTCTCAAAATCAAATTTAAATTCTAGTGGTTCCCTCATACCTTGTTGTATTCTTATTAACAAAAAGGCATGGGACAGGTTTCGGTTTTCAAATTTCCCTTTCGTTAAAAAGATATTTACGATTGAAGTGTTCAGATGTCAAATTATCCAATGGATCTTCAGAACCGTGTACAAAGTGAGTGCATTGAGTTAGTGAACGTCACTTTGCACTTTTGCTCATTACTCGGCCATATAAAGTCCATTTAACTTGAAATGTTCACACAACACCCAGTGGACATATCAGATAACAACAATATACATTGTATCAACCACTCATCGCTTTTGCACATGTCAACAAAGTTACTAGATCCCTTTAACATATAATTTCGGAATAATTGTTGGGGACCAACTTTTATTTAATAATTGTAGAAAATATTTGAAATCCTACAAATTTTATCAAACTATAGCAATACCGTTTTATCATTGTATTTGATGATGTCTATATTGCTTAATAATTATAAACAAACATCACATTTACATATTTTGATACAACATCTGTTAAAACTTGAGGTGTCTTTAGGGCGCCCTCTTGAGTTTACGACTATTTAAAAAAATGAAAACAGCTCTGTTACTTAACGGTGTATATGTTTGACTACCATTGCACCATCGTTGAAATATTATAGTTAGTTTTTAATAACTGAAAAGTTTGATTAACTGAACTTCTGTTTGACCAAAACTGTACTATCCATTTAATTGGAAAGAACTCAAGGAAAATTACTTCAGAGATTGTATCATCCTTATCCACATAAACCACTTAAAACATAGGGAACCCAGTTGATCCCTTGTCATATTTAATAGTTATCATTCTATAACTGTGAATGAGAAGACAAAATGATTGCAATACAGTCATATTAAATAACATAATCATCATAAATACAGAAATCGGCATAGATGCATTTTGTCATATCACTTGCAAACATAAATCGTTCGAGACAAAGTAAATTTGTATAGATCCAAGTGCATCAGGAAAACATACGTCTTACCCTTTTATGATACCACGCCTTGTTATTTTAGGTTATATTATCACATTTTACTAATTCTTTTCGTTACTGAATGATTATGAGGTTACAGCTCGTTATTCCGAAGGTTCGTTATTCCGACGGTTCTTTATTCCGAGGGTTCGTTATTCCGAAGGTTCGCTAATCCTAAAATGAAATCGCGTTCGTTATTCCGAAGGTTCGTTAGTCCGAAAATAAAATCGGGTTCGTTATTCCGAAGGTTCGTTAGTCCGAAAATAAAATTGGGTTCGTTAATCCGAAAATGAAATCGGGTTTGTTATAATACTATAATTTCAGATTGGCGTAGCCACGGGAAGGAATGAAGTCAATACCTCCCCCCCCCACCCTACGACCTGCATAAACTACTAAATTAAACCCATTAATTTCCCTTAACCTTACTATGCCACTTTACAACTATACGTCTATGTAGTACAGATCCTGTATCAAACCCCCTTCCCTCCGTGGCTACGCCAATCAGTTTGTTTTTTATTTTGTTTAATCAAGCCCCCCCCCCCCCCCCCTTCCTCTTACTCCGTGGCTACGCCAATCTAAAATTCAAGTTTTATTTTTTGTTTATCTAATTTAGAGCCTGCATTAAGCATGCCCCTCCCCCTTCCCTCCCTTGGCCAGACCAATCAAACATTTAAGTTTGTTTATCGTTTTATTTGATTAAGCAAGCCCCCCATCCTCTTTCCCACGTGGCTACGCTAATCTAAAATTATATTTCTGTTTTCTCTTAATTTAATACAGAGCCCGATTTCATTTTCGGATTAACGAACCCGATTTCATTTTAGGAATAGCGAACCTTCGGAATAACGAACCTTCGGAATAACGAACCTTCGGAATAACCGAACCTTCGGACTAACGAACCTTCGGAAAAACGAATCCGATTTCATTTTAGCAATAGCGAACCTTCGGAATAACGAACCCCCGGAATAACGAACCTTCGGAATAACGAACCTTCGGAATAATGCAACCCTATTTCATTTTCGGATCAACGAACCCTCAAGTATACGAAATTTGCGTCTTCGGAATAACGAACCGCACCCGATTTTTCATGAGACCCACGGTTTAGTCTTGATTATTCCCATCACATTACCAAACGGTCATATAGTGCATTATCATATATCTACAATCATTTAAAAGCTTCTGTAGTTGGCGGAATTACTTTAAATTCACCTGTATAATTACCGCCATAGTATTATATTATTTTAGTTTATTTTCATTGGCTTGTTTGTCATCCTTCTTGGCTCCGATAATCATAGCCACGTGAACCAATATAATAAAACGGCAATATGCCTACTCACCAATTACAACTACTTTTGTAACTACCTCCATGACTGAAACAACCGGTATACAGCGTAAGTAAAATATGGATATATAAGCGTTGTTGTCGATGCAGAGAGCAGACCGTCCCGTCAAAGACCCCGTTTACAGTGCAGGGCCGGGCCTAGCCACGGCTCGGCCCGGCCTTAATTGCGGTACTCGGCCCCCAATTTTGTGCGTTTACAGTGGCGGTCTCGGCCCCGTCTCGGCCCAGCCGCCCTTTCAATATCTTGTCGTAGTGGCGCTCTGCATGTAAACAAACCATTATTTTGGGGGCGCACTGGGGTCACAGAACAAAGGCGCGTTATTTGCAATGAATTGTTTTCCCAATTTGGTACCGCATTTGGCCCTGCGTGCGTTTACAGTGAGAAAAAGCGGGGCCGAGACGCGTCTCGGCCGCGGCCGAGACTACCTCCAGAGCGGGGCCAAATGCGCGGCCACTTTTGGCCCCGCATTTGGCCTTTTGAGCGTTTACAGTGAAAAAAAGGCCGGGCCGAGACGCGTCTCGGCCCGGCCTTTTTTTCACTGTAAACGGGGTCAAAGACTGGTCTTCATTGAACACTGTACAGTATACGTGTTCGCCACAACTGATCTCCAGGTAAATGAGCTAATCAATGGGAACTCGACGGATCATGCCATTAAGGCATAAGTATGTATTCTACTCTCTGCTATAAAGCTTAAATATAAATAACTGTCACTGGAAACTGAATGGTTAAAGTTATTCTCGCATATGTATGAGTACGAGTACACTTCTTTATCAAAACACTTACCATTCCACAACTGGAACCCAGAATAAACGGATTTGAATAACCCGTTGACTGATTGATACACCCAGCCACAGCGTTAGAAAAACTTTGTTGGATGTCATCCATGGTGGAGATGCAGAGAGCAGACTGTCCCGCCAATGATTCGTCTTCAGTAAACACAGCATACAATACGTGTTCATCACTGCTGATCCCCATCGAGTGTGCCAATGTGGCTCCTGCAGGACCAATGTGAACTGCTCGGATCACATTGTGAGATATGTCGCTGACACAATGGAGTTCTATTTCAGTGTATGATTCCAAGTTATTATCATTGGTGTCTGTACATAGCCTTCCCAAGTATGTACGTATTGATCGATGTGATGTAAGTCTGTTTATTGAAAAGAAAACATAGTTTTGGAAATTGATTACGTTGATGTATTCACTTGTTTCTGCGTTTATTTCCTCATACTGAAATGTCGATCTTGCCCGATATAGATCAGGTAGTCTGTGTATATTTATTGGTCGAACTCGCCCACTTCCAACATAGTAGCCTTGTCCAGTAAACAAGGAAATTTCATAATTAAAATCGTAGCCCACGGTGCTGCCGACCAAGGCCACATTTGGATGACCCATCACCATAGCACCACTACTGTTATGAATTTCATGATCAGTTGTAACATCAGATAGGCTTCTAGTCTCGCAATATTCATCACAACTCCAACATATTATCAGCTTCTCAACAGGTGATGGAGCTACCACTAACAGTCTGTTATCATTAGGCGAGTCATCAGGAGGACTAGCGCATGAGCCCACTATCACAGTCTGCTTGAGAGTCAGGTTCGAGTCGAGCTGATAGAGTCTCCTGTCAGCCCCGATGTAGATATCTCCAGTGACATTGTAGGTGGTGATGTGGTTGAAGGGCAGGGTGGGGTCAGGACTGATGAACGAGGAGACGAGATAGGAGGACAGAGGGGCTGACTGGATGAGATGTACTTGGTAAATCAGGGCAACGACTACGAGCACGTTCACTGCCATGGTGAATTATATTCCATGTCGATCAACTATACAAGTTGGTAGATGCCCGAAATTATTAACGCAATAAACTTCCGCTTATCTGTAAAGAAAGAGGAACACGAAGAAGGGAAAATGTAAAATATATTTTTGGTAACATCGTATATATACATGTGCTGGATGGGTGCACATTGTGGTGCAGTTAGACTGACGATGCCGGCAAAGTGCACGGACCGTTGTTATCTATCCATTTACCAGACCACAGGCATATGAGTATCATTATTTGTGTGTGTACAATGCATATACATTATAGCTGTAATACACCAAAACGGGATTATTATTAATCTATGTGATGCAATGCATATCTTGACATGTGGCATGAAGACAATGAAGATACAAAACCATCTCACGCAAAATAACGTCTATAGGTGCAGAAAATGAATAAATGTAAGAATACGTCTAATAACGACTGATAATGGTTCCAATTTCAATAACTTATTTGTATGATAGTCAAAGGCAATGTCATCAGCAAAATGTAACAGATATGCAAAGATGTACATTCTTCCACTCTCTAGTGGATATATGATTAATACCATATTAAAGAAACTTCGTTAGAATGGTAAGCAGATAAAAGTACACATCACTCACGTTCCGCTATGAAGAATTATGCAAACTTCTATTCTCACTGGAATATGCAAGAAGATATCGCAAGAAAACAACTTTGAATACGGGCGTATCATCACATTGAGCATCTAGACTCCCAGGGCCCCGTTGCAGAAAAAGACACAATCGATGTAAGTTACAATTAATTGTAAGTCAGATCATGCGTTCTACATGCGCGAACCTGATTGGTTGAAATGCGCAAATTGTCTGACTAATCGTAACTTACAATCGATTGTATCTCTTTCTGCAACGGGGCCCTTACATTATCTAATTTGATTCAGGAGTGCTTGGTCTGATGTACTTTGGACCGGGAAGTTGAAATTAAGAAATATGATACTCACGAACCAGATTATTGTTGATTTACTTGATTCCATTCACATTTCAATAATTCTAAACAATAGAATTGTCATGTATGTCGGCGTACGTCGCACACAAACAAACAAACACAATTGCACCGTGTGAACATGAACGTACCGTGAAGGACAGTTATTGTGCCTCTTTATTGTTACTTCAGTGTAATCAAACACAAGCACTCGCATATCACACATTCTAGCACTAAACAGCATATACAGGTTGGCCCCAAAAGCCTAGCGGCATATTTTATATACCATGGGTTCAAGATAACTGAATCAAATGGATGAGAAGACCAGACAGTGCAGCATGTGGTAAATGACTTTCCTATCCGATGTTTTTTCTTTTCAATTTTGAGGGGATTCATCAGACAACATTATGCTGCTCTGACCTGGCTAAGAAACTTAGACTTGAATTTATAAAATGTGCATAGTTGTCATAAGCTCAAGACCGTCTACAGACTGTCATAATTCCTTCTGCAGACAGAGCCGATCCGACTGGTTTCAATCAGGCTAGAGTTGGGCCCGGTCGGTCGGATCCGATTCATCGTGTTGAATCGGCCCCAACTGGCATCCGACTGTCTCTCGACTGGCAAAATGTGTGTCGCGAGGCACTGAAAACTGTGCCGACCCGAATGAAAATTAGTCGAATCGGGTCGAGTCGGCTCTGTCTGTAGAGGTCTTATAAATAAATGTATTTATTTTTTTTTTATTTTTTTTCGGTTGGGTCTTTCTGGTATACGGTATATTTCTTCCCCTTGTCTCTTATCTGGTCCCCATGGAAGAACAGCAGTAGGGTATAATGCCCCACAGCTGAATATGGGTTATCCAGCCGTTCTTCTCATCATTTGTATATTGTTTATTCATGTATGATTTGTACAATTCTTTTATTTGTATATATGAACTCACAATTAGTTGTAAATCTGATGAAAATTTCCGTTTTCTTTTTTTTATCAATAAATATATCCGATCGTAATCAATTTGGGCCCAAAATTAATTCGATGATTAAGTTTTTTTTTAAATGCTTACACTTGTTCAAGAATTTTCAAAAGCGGGTTTTAAATTGTTGTTGATGATCTCTCTATTTAATCATTATTTTTACCAAACATCACAATATGCATAATTTTATATTAAAAACGGTTGAAACCAATGCTTTGTTAGAGGCTTTTTACTTAGTCGTTTGTAATTTTGTATACCTTTCTATCATGGTGGAGTTATAACTATTAGTTTGTATTGTTACTGTGCAGGTTTTTGTTACTACAGCTCAGCCTTACCAAAACTGTATTACCCCTTTAAAGTAATTTTGGTTCTAAAGTGCAATTTGTGAGCCGATGTCGGATTTCAATTATCTATGTTAACCAAAAAAAAAAAAAAATGTGATCAAGTTCAACCTACAGTATATCTACAAAAGAATGATACAATTAAACAAAATATGATAATATGAAAAATCGTTTGGTACCATATTAAAGGGGAGGAGTTTTTTTTTCTCAAATAATCCTTCTATGACATAAATTATTTCCCTTCAGCGGATCTCGAATTATGTCCGATTGTAAACACATATACACAACAAATGGCGATGGACATTCGTTGCACACATTTGGTATTCTCACTAATTATAATGGTATAATAACGATGCAATAATGGCTAGAAAACAATATTATTTGTCACTGCTGATGTTGGAAGGGTTAACAATGATTAAATATGGTAAGATCTCCCTAAAAGGGAAATTTACATAATAATTGTTATATAATTACATTTTGGTAAGTCATGAAATGCACAACACGTATGGCACAAAGTGGATTTTTTGCAAACAAACGACCATATCTCACGACTGACAAACCCATTATTTCGATGAAATGAAAACCATTAGGAAGCCCAATTATCGTTCTTCAATATGACACCAAAATGATATGTTAACTTTTCAAATTACCCTCGGACCACAACACAATATCTTCCAATTGTATCATTCTTTTTGAGACACTGTATAACGATACCTTATTAAATCATTTACGATCTTAGCATTTCCTTTCAAAACAAATTAGTAATTCGTTTTCTATACATGTTCCACTATGTGGCCACCCTGTGCAGGAAATACTTGTTTTATCAACATTTTCAATAACACACAGCTACACATGATAATAAACAAACGTATAGTAATGTGTACGCGTTGTTTAGAATATATTCCATAATGGTACATAACATTCTTATGACATTTCAAATGAATATACAATTATTTAAAAGACAAAGATGTGATTACATAATAATGATAAAGTTACATGCTGACTATTTTTGTTAACGAAAACGGGATTCGGCTATCTCTTAACAGTGTAAAAAAATCAACAAAATTTACTTAGAACTCTAGTAGTTCTCACATACCTCGTTTAGCAATGTTTAGTTGTATACCAAAAGAAGCATGAAAACGGTTTCGGCTTCTGACTTTCTCACTTGTCTGGTTAGAAAATATGATTCGATGATTGAAGTTTTCAAATTTGAAAATCTCCCTGGGAATTGTTTAAATGCGCAGGATTAGTGCAATAAGTAGGCAAATATCACTTGTAGTTTCGCTCATTACTCGGTCGTATAACATACATTTATAATTACACATATTAGTACATACCTATTGCAAGATTCTTCTAAATTTTGGATAAGTTCATACAAAAAAAATATTTACATTTGTGAAAAGGGTAAACATTATTGTCAGATTTGTTTATCTTTGTCCATTTATTTTGACTTCGAATCATAAATATTTTGTTATTAGGGAACATTAAAAAACTGAAAACCAATTACATTCTTCTGTTAAAAGGTACAAGTAAAATGAAAGGCTCCAAAGTGATTTTGTTTTAATTTAACAAAGTTAATCAAAGGCTTTCATTGCAAGACCTTTTTGAAATATGTTTCGTAGTTGTATAGAAGGGGGAGACTTAAACAAATTTTAATTCATGTAACATTTTATCACTTACTGCCCATTGAATTTGACTACAAACGAAAAGCCGTCCTTTTAATTTGGTCATAAATATCTCATCTCCAAGATTAGAGAGACATTTGAGAAGCCAAAATCAATTTCATTTAAATTTGTACTAAAAGCCAAACAAATATATTTAAGATAAAGGTCATATCTTCAAGTGAGTTTATTTGAACTTAAAAAAGTTAACGGATCACTTTTACGGAATGACACAAATCACCTTACAAAAGTTTCATCAAAATTATGATCACGTATACAATACACTACATTTCAGTAATAACCAATTGAACGGGAATATTCATAACAAGTTCAGAAAAGAATTATATATTTATTTCCGTGACCCAGGGCTTTACCATACGTGACATCTGCGTACAATAAAAGAACATATTTCAGATTTAAACCATTATTTGCATACTTTGATATATACTTCCTTTGTGTATTTAAAGTTTTAATTTCACTGCAACCTTCTTATAATGAACCTTCTTATTTTTCTCAGACCAAATTCCAAAGGTTATATGTAATAATAGATAATGACTGCATCTGAAACTTTATTTTAATTGAGGATACACCCACAAACATACAAATACAGAACCATTTTAACATTAACAATATGAGTTTGGTGATGCCTCTGTGCATCACAAATGTATACAACTGTTCTTTTTTCAGAATTAGAATCTTACTCGTGATGTTTGGATACGTACTTAAAAGCTCACATAAAAATATAATATATTATAATAAAATATCCGTAAGTTTGTATAATCGTTATAGCTCAGACCAGGAAGTTTTGTGGATTTGGACAATAATTACTAGACCCCTTTAAAACCACCTGGGCCCCATTTCAGAAAAAACTTGTCCAATTTCCGTGAGTGTCAAATTAATGCAAATACCGTTGTATCTGCTACAATGCTCCATGCTCATTGGTTGTTGAACTTTGTTACTTCAATACACTAATTTTCATGTACATGTTGATATAGGTAATTTTATACAGCAATCACTTCAAGATACCTGTTATGCACATGTTAATATAGGTACATGACAAAAATCCACACAATTTACAGAAAATTTTCACTTCCTATACCACGTCTTTAATAAATTTGAACAGGCATGTATTTCGATTCAAAATGTGACGTAAGTCCGAAGTCTTCCAGAAAGTTGGCTCATACTTAGTCAAATATACACAAAAGTACTGATTACCAATAACGGTTTAATGGGGGTGCCAATACTTGTTCAAGTACAGTTTTAATAAAATTCAATAAAATGTAAAGAGGTCACCAATAGGTAGCGCTATTTATAATATGATAATTAAACAACATATAAAATGATTTGAATTCTGACGTTTATGATATTTTTGTGGCAAAGGAACCTTTTTTGTGAAAATGCATCTCCTTGTTGATATAACAACTTGTATAATATAGCACAACCCATTTCTAAATATTCCATGTCTTTTAGTGTCCTGTCAAGTATACATAGTAGTTTTCAAGGCGACATGCAAGTGAGTTGCCAAGCATATTACTATTTTTCTCCTGTGAACCTGCATGGGTTTACATATTTTACATTTCAGGATGTTTGTATAGAAAACATTTCAAAATTCATTTTTCATATTCCTGGCCATAACATATAACAAAAATTAATCGAAATATTGCTAATGACTAATTTCTTTCAGTTATATTTGTTTGTTTAGTATAAGAGAATACATTTCATGTGAAAGTTAATTTCAGTCAATGACAATTTGTTATTGATAATTTGTACGAAATCCTAATAGGTAACTTCGAACTTTACTCGACGTGTTCACTATGAAAAAAGGAAAACAAGAATCAACCATAACTGTAAATATGCCGACAAAAAATATGATAGGGGCACAATGTGCCGACCTAGGCTTCTTAGGGATAAATTACCTGTTTACCAAATTTTTTCCGATTAGCTGAGCAATGCTTATGAAAAGATTAACAGCGCTGAAAATTGTGCTATATATATATATATTTATAATTGTATACATGTATACACACTCATGACATAACAAATAGGAATCCGTCGTTGATTTAGCTAGAGTGTTCCCATGGTAGAAATGGCGTAATTCAGAAATTATTCATCGCCCAGATCACGTGACTGAAGAAGGACCCCGACGTCATGATGAGTTATCTCGAAGAGGTGTTGGAGGGGTGCCATGTGACTCACTCGTTCGCGGTATTCCTGCCATAACAACACATAATCATATTTTTAAAGCTGTGATACATATTAGATAAACAAAAATAACCGAAATTAAAAATAATACAACGTAAAAGGATAGAGAGACCTCAAAATATTTCATTTTTGTAAGATTATTTTAACGTTAAATATTAATAATTGGGGTGTGCCTCGGAGATAGGGGGGGGGGGGGGGGGCTCAACCGTTTATCCCCGGCCCCGATTTTGATATAATCGCATTGCTAATCTGTTTTATGCAGACTTCGGTTCTCCCGACGAAAAATGTTCTCTCCCTCCTAGCTCCAATTTCCAAAACTATAATATCAATGTATTCCGTCCCCCTTAGTGCACGCCACTGGGAAGACAGATCTTGGATGCCGACAGTTTATGCCGAGCTGAACATTTTGTAGGACCTATCCTATTTATGAATGAAATATGTAACCACTAACAATCATACTTTAGCTTAAGTCATGTCATGAAGTATGTCCAATCATCATGACAATCAGAAACAACTACAACCACTAACCACTCCACATTTGGTACCTTGGCAATGTTAGTGCATGCACGGTTCAGCTTTGGAGGGCGCACTTTGGGCATGTTTGCCAAGTCGTCCAGGTACGAAGCCACCATGATCGACTGGACAGGGAAGTCCCTCTCGTATGGAAGGCGCTCCCGCTGCTCCTATCAGGAAAAGGAGAGAAGTATTCATGATCATGAAATACAGGATCCCCATTAACCGATTTGTTACGGGAACAAAGTAGAAGATAACATAACTTTATGGAAATTGATTGATCTAAAAGGAAAAGGATTAAGCACAATATAGCTTACATGCATATAGGTATGCACTTGTAACCTTTATGTAATACTCCCCATGACGTCCCTTGTTTGTGTCTGGGAACGCCTTTAATTAGCAATCAGTCTGGCATCAGTTGTAATACTTTATTCATGCAGGGTTATTTACTCCTGTAAATAAGTTCCCAAAGGACAACGCGAATATTTCGAAGATATAACAGTCTAGACATTTCATAGAAAGAATAATTGCAATATTGAACATATTCACATACTCCTCAAAAGTATTGCGGCATGTTGAGACCTCGTAGATGATGATTCGTATCTCTTAAAGGGATCTAGTAACATTGTCCAAATCCCCCAAACCTATTAATCAAATGGTTAACCTATACCCTGTTGTATTTGTATTACCAATGGAAGCATAGAACATATTTTGGTTTTAGAGTTTCCCTTCCGTTGGAAATATATTTACGATTGAAGTATTCAGCCTTTTAAATATCCACTGGATAGTCATAACTGTGTACAAAATCAGTGAAATGAGTTCGCAAATGACACTTTGCATTTCCGCGCATTACTCGGCCCAAGAACGTCCATTTAACGTGAAATGTTCACACAATACGAATAGATCACAAAACTACACATTATACCAACCATTCATCGCTCTTTGCACATGTCAACAAATTTACTAGATCCCTTTAAAATTGCGTTCTTGATTGACTGTATAGTACCTCCTCTTCTACATGTAATCATGTGCATAATATTTTAAAGATTTACCTCATCGGGTTTCATGTCCTTGATGGCAGCGTCCAATGCAGCAACGATAACAGCGAGGCAGCCATCCGCTGTGCTCGACCTAGGCATCTCAAACAGGGAAGGTAGGTTCTCGAGTATTGGCATCCAGACGTGGAACAAACTGTAGAGAAAAGTAATTGAGAAGCATGACAATGTGTAATACATGTATATGAAAATACATCGACGTGTGATTTACCCGTCTGGTACAAGGAATGAGTTATTGAACCCAATTTAATTATCAATATACTGATCGGTTAACAATAAAGTCGAAGATAATCTACGATGTTATCATAACTATAATGGGAAGTCATTATTGATACCTGCAATGCAATAACACTCGACATTCATAGTGATTGTAATTTTCTCAGCAATAGGATCCCACGCGGGATCTTGTTTCCACTCTTTAGCCAACTGTGTCATGGCGTTGCACCTTTATTGAGCAAAGAGTGTATTGGGAGTTATGACATTCCGAATGTGATTGGTTATCATACTGATTACTTTTTGTGTTGGCGCATAGTAATGTACAATGATCCCATATTAATCTATTTATCCATCTCCGTCTCACTTGTTTGTAAATTGTTTCCATGTGCCATATATACTGCGCCGATAAAGGTTTTAATAAAGGGTATACCACCACCAAAAAATAATATTCTCATAAAAGAAAAACATCTTGAGCAGTCGACATTCCACCAAAAAAATCAGGAAAAAAGGTTTTCAGAAAAACAATATATACATGTAATTGGGAAAAAGCATCACCATACTACAACATGTGTTCAGGGGTCTGCATACAAAGACGACCTTTTGTCTAGGACGAACGCATCGTCCGTGATTCTATTGTCTCCAAACATACGAGTGAATAGTATTGGCGCACTTGCAAATGTTTTGCTTGCTCGATTGGGCAGCGACATATAACAGATTTGTCTTTCTTTGTTTGGGTCCACTAGATTCAGGTTTTGGGCAACATTGCTTGTCACTGCCTGACCAGGGCGCCGTTTCAGAAAGAGATACAATCGATTGTAAATTACGATTGATCGTAAGTCAGAAAATTTACGCGTTTCAACCAATCAGATTTGCGCATCTAGAACACGTGATCTGACTTATGATTAATTGCAACTTACAATCAATTGTATCTCTTTCTGCAACGGGGCCAACGGGGCCATGTCACTAGGAAAACAGTATTTAAGATTTCTAGATAGCATTGGTACTGCTACTACCACTAATTTAATGTACCAAAACAACAACAACTGCAATAGATATGCTACTCTAATTAATTGGTTTTATTTTATGTACAAAAACAACAACTGCACTAGATATGCTACTCTAATATGTTTTAATGGTTTAATTTCTTTTTCGTTGAGTTATTGATATGTTTAAAATGATCCAGGCTTCTCATATAGGGAGAGGGGTAATCGGCCCATGACGTCATAGAATAACGATGTGCTGGATCATCATAGCTCTTTACAATTGTATCGCTGTATATCAAGTTTATGCATGTGTACATATGTATAATGGTTGCATATTCTTCCATATTTGGAACCCACCAATCAATTTTCCACTTGCTTGTAAACTGTTTATCTTCGCACCCCCAAATTACGCAGCCAGATCATCGAGGGTATGGAAAACATTATGATGATAGGGAGAGAGATCTTTGAGTCATGGTAATAAAGTTGTAATGGGTCATAATTCTACGTTTTGGAAGACTTAATGCATGCTCTTAAAGGTAGTGTTGAATATTGGTATTTCCCGAAGTGCCCCCCGATATTTTTTGTGAGATAATGAAAAACCGAGTGTCAAATTCGAAAGAACATACAATTTTAATGACATAATACAATTTATTTGATCAAAATCGGTTCAGAAACGGCTGAAATATCCATAAATATATTTGTATTCAAAATGTTCTTCACCGGCAATCACCAGGCAATATTTAGACTTTTTAGAAAAATTTCAAAAAATGCTCGAAGACTATTTTGAAAAAAATCAGAATAGGTTTTTCAAAAGTCGTTGATGATATCTCTATTGAATCATTATTTTAACAAACATTATGCACAATTTTGTATGAAAAAAGGCTAAAACCAATGTTTTGTTAAAATAGCGCCCTCTTGAGTTGTAACGGCTCTTTTCGAATGATAACACAATGCACAATTACCAGCATTAAAGGCTGCGCGGAAGGCCGGAAAGTTAGCCTTCTTCTCGAGAAGCGAGCCTACAAAACTGTTTGTCGACCATGTTTGGCTGAAGAAGGGGCAGCAGGACAAGTTTGTGGAGAATCTACATGGAGCCCAAGGATGGAACCGGGGGAAAGGAGGGGTACCGAAAGGAAGCAGGGAAAGATCCATCAACGGGGAAGAGAACGGGACCCCCCGCGCGAAGAATGGAGGAGGACGGAACGGCGCGCCCCTGGGACCACGTGACCACGTAACGCGGGAGTTTGAATCGAGAAGAAGCGATGCGGCGCCAAACCGGATGATAACAACAGCAGAGGTACATGAATCAAACGCACAGCCAGCTCGCAGTGCCTCTTCGTACGCTGCTGCTGCAGCAACACAGCGACAAGCACGAGATGACGAAAACTTAGCGGAGACCATGCCGACATCGCCAGCCAGCGGAGCGAGTACGGGGCACATCATGGACTTGAATGCTGAAACGGAGCTAGAGTAAGAAAAGTGAAATGAAAAAAAGTTAGCAGACGCGGGCTAGAGACATGCAAAAACCATGTCAATTTATCAGCCCGTCATCAGCAGCCGCCATGGAGACGAACCGGGGCGGAAGCGGGAAGGGGAGACTTGGCAGACTGATATATCCAAGAAGAAGCCGAAATTCAAAAACAGTAAGTGTTTTAGAGATACCTGAGCGCTTATATAGCGGTTACACTTTGAAATGAACTGTTAAACAGAAACATTCTGAAAGTAATGTTAACAGCCATTACAATTATTTATGATGCTGAAAAAAGAACTGTTACGAGAAAGTAGACGATGGGAGAAATAAAATAAACTTTCAAGAACTGAAAAAGACAATGAAATCACTGAACTTTTAATTGAAGTGATACAAGAGGCAAAAATATAATTGTATGAAATGTTTGAGAAAATATATAATTTGGGCATTTCGTTGAACGTTGCTTTTGGGCGAACTTTACATGAGAAGCCATTAATGAAGGGGAGAGACCTGATGAGATTTGAAAGGAATATATAATCTTATATGTATTTCACTTTGAATTTTAAGGAGAAATTATTATAATGTATACAATAATGAATGTGGTGTCAATAATGTGAAATTATTGAGACAAAATGATGATCACGATGCGAATGATAATGAATATGAATTATTATGATGTATACAATAATGAATGTGTGGGTCAATAATGTGAAAGTATTGAGACAAATGATGATCACGATGAGAATGATGTTAAAACAGATTCTCTAGCATGTTTGGGTCATTTTGTGTTATCAGAAAATGGGGAGAGGGAAGATGGGAGATTTGGGAGAATCTTTCTTTTTGAATTTTGATGAGAAATTATTAAAACAAAGGTTTTAATGGAGCGATACATAGAAACAAGCTAAAGATTATGAAAACAATGAGGATAGTATTCTATGTTTGGGGAATTTAGTGATTTTGGTATTGTTTTGTGGTAGAGAAATCAAAACGGGAATAGCTATGTGAGGGATTTTGATAAGATAATCTAGGTAGATGCTATACATGTTGAATTAACATGTCGAACGCAAAGAGAAGGAAAAAAAAAAGAAAAGAAAAGAAGGGGATGGGAAGAAGGAAGAAGAGGAAACAAAATTTAAGATGAAGATGTATTTATGGTATTTTTATGGTTGAAATTTATTGTAATATTCAAGATTATAATATGCACATAATAGGGAAAGAATAAGGGGAAGGGGAAACTATATCCTCATCCCAATGAGGATGGAAGGTTGCAGTTGACCACTTGATGAAAAAACGAAAGGAATAAGTCACAATCTCCATTTCTTTCTATTTTCGGCCTAAACTGCTCTATTTTGTATTTATTTTTTTAATTTTAATTTTTATTATATTTTTTTACAATTTATCACTTTATACAACCGATTTTCACCCCATAGCACCTTTAAGGAATGCCGGTGTGTGACGGCGCAGCTATCTGCTGCGCCAAGTAAATTGTTTTGAAAAATGCCAGGCAAGCAATAAATTAGTGGTCTGGCGATTGCTGGAAAGGCAATTGTGCAGCGCTGCCCACTTTTAAATAATATAATGAAAAGAAAGCCGTTTAGAGGCTTTGCAATGCCGTGGCGAAGGCTTATGGCGTCACTATTTTAGTGCTCTATTGATATTGAATATGGCGCTCCTTTCAGGTCAACTCTGTGTGGGTGAAACTCGGGGCTCAGGGTTCAGTACGATTATGCTTCGGTGACAAGCATCGGTTGAATGCACACAGTAACTATGGTTATGTAGGTTGAATCAGTCTTTCCCACCTCTCTGGTTGAATGGACCGCTTATGTAGTGTGTGCAAGTGTTATGCGTGTGGCGTGCAGGCTCCCCGTTGCTAGGCTTAGCAGTGGTGGCTGGATCCGGCAAGCTCCCGCAAAATTAGCTTGCCGGACCTAGTAACTATTGTTGGGCTTGCCAGCGGGGGGAGTATTGCGTCATGCGCATGTTATTGCCATGCATTGCAGGGGCGGTCTATGCCTGCCGTCTGTTTTCTTTGTCACGTACAAAATACAGTTGTATGAGCCTGTCGAGGTTGGGTGACGTAATAAGGGAGGGGGAGGTTCCTTTCCGTTCTGTTCTATTCTCTTCGCTTTATTTTCCTCCTCTTTCCCCTCTCTCCCCCACTCTCGCGTCCTAGCTGCACTGATTTGTGGGTTCGTATAAATATTGGCCCTGTTTGTGAGTTACAGTTGATCGTAGGTCAGAAAATCAGTACGTTTTTTTAGTTAATTGAATCTATTCATTTAGAGCGCATAGTCTGACAGTTGGTTGGAGCTTGCAATCGAGTATGTTTCTTTCCGCATCGGGGCTCATGGTATTAATTTGCCTCCTATATATATTTAGTTTACTTTAGGCAATATGTCTTTTATCACTAGTTTTACTTTTAACCAGATAAGATTTTTTATTTTTTTTTTTTTTTGTCCCACTTGTGGAATATTTCAGCGCCAATATATGAGAAAATGTTTATGAATGCGTTTAATTTATATGTGTTATATAGTAAGGAGGAGGAGGAGACCTCATAGAGACCTCACAGAGGAGAAATGTTTAGTGTATATATCTTACAATTATTTTTAGTTAAGTTACTGTGTGTGTTGTGTGTGCAGCTGTGTGTGAGTGTTAATTGCATTGCCGACGTAGTTGGGGATCTCGACCAGTATGCTGATTTGTGGAGTCATTTATATATTCTTGAGCCTGCTTATGCCAGCCCGTTTGTTAGAAGCTTATATATGGATGAAATAATACATGAATATATATATATGTATATTAATATGTAGTTATGGAAGGTAAAGATATTTTTATTAAATGTAATCTTCTTTCTTTGAATGTTAAAGGAATTCGAGAAAAGTCAAAGAGGGCAAAAATTTGTACGTGGTGTAAAGATAAAGGTGTAGATATTGTTTTTTTACAAGAAACATATAGTACAATTGAAGTTGAGGAGACTTGGAAATTGCTATGGAATGGGAGTTCATATTTTAGTCATGGGACAAACCATAGTAAAGGGGTGCTTATTTTAATAGATAATAAATTAGATATTCAGATATTAAATGTTATTTCAGATAATAATGGTAGATATGTTATAATGGAATGTATTATTCAGGGGATGAAATTGATAATGGCTAATGTTTATTTGCCAGTAAGAGGAAGGGAATTAGAAAAAAATGATTTTTTGGTTAATTTTGAAAAAATAGTAAAAGAAATGAATAAAGAAAATAATGCAATAATTATTGGGGGAGATTTTAATATTATTTTAAATAAAGATTTAGATTATTTTGGAAGTAGTAAACACAATGTTCAATCTCGATTTAATATTTTATTTGAACAATTTTTAGATAGATTTGAGTTGCTGGATATTTGGAGGGTAAGGAATGGATTGAAGAAACAGTTTACGTATAGGCAAGTTAATTCATGTATACAAAGTAGATTAGATTATTGGTTTGTTTCTAAGCAGATAGAACATGTAGTATTAAAGTGTGATATAATACCTTCTACGGCTCCAGATCATTCAGCCATTCAATTGCAATTTTACGATAAGTTAATGTATTCATCTAAGTTTCAGGGATCCTATTGGAAATTAAATAATAGTTTATGTCAAGATACTGAATATATTAATTGTATTAAAGAGGAAATTATTAAATTAAAAGAAGAATTTCGAATAGAAATAGAAGATAAAAGAGTTTTATGGGATTTTTTGAAAATGAAAATTAGAAATGTTAGTAGAAAATATTCAAAAGAAAAGGCGAAACAACAAAAACAAAGAATTGAAAATTTGGAAGAAGATATTTTGAAGTTGGAAAATGAATTGTTGAATGGAATAGACCAGGAAAAAGTTGATGACTTAGAACGAAAAAAAAAAGTCTTACAGGATTGTTATAATTATATAAATGAAGGTATTAAAATTCGTTCTAGAGCATCACACTATGAATGTGGAGAAAGAGACACTGGGTATTTTACTCAATTAATGAAGTCTAATAAAAAGAAAACAGTGATTAGTAAACTTTATATTGATGAAGAAATAAGTTTTGATCAAAAAAATATTTTGCAGGAAATATATACATTTTATAGTAAGCTTTATGCTCAATCGGAAGGGGAAGTTGATTTTGTGGATGATTTTTTTCAGGACCTGCCAAAATTAAATTTAGAGTTGTGTGCATTATGTGAAGGCAAAATAACAAACGGAGAATGTGTTGCAGCCATGAAAGAAATGGCATCTAATAAATCCCCTGGTAATGATGGGTTAAGTGTCGAATTTTATATATTGTTTTGGCCATTAATAGGAAATTTAGTTGTAGATTCTGTAAATTCAGCTTTTGAAAAGAAGGAACTTTCCTCATCACAAAAGCAGGCAGTTATAAGTTTGATTTATAAAGAAGGAAAAGATCCCTTATTTATAAAAAATTATAGACCAATATCTTTATTGAATGTTGACTACAAAATTTTAACTAAAGTGCTTTCTATAAGGATTAAAAAAGTTTTAAATGAATTAATTTCTGTAGACCAGGTGGGATATTTAAAAGGTCGAAATATAGGTGAAGCGATAAGAATGATAGATGATATAATTCATCATACATCAGTTAATAAAATACCTGGATATATGATGATAATTGATTTTGAAAAGGCTTTTGATTCAGTTTCACATACTTTTTTGCAGAAGGTTTTGATTACATTTGGTTTTGGACCGTCATTTTGTAGATGGGTGGAGACTATATATAATAATGCTCAAAGTTGTGTTTTTAATGGGGGCGCATCTACTGGATACTTTGATATTAAGAGAGGTGTTAGACAGGGGGACCCCCTGTCCCCATATTTGTTTATACTTTGTATTGAAATTTTAGCGCGTTCAATATATAAAGACCCGGAAATTCAAGGATTTACTTTTAATAATGTACAAGTAAAACAAATTCTTTATGCAGACGATATGACTCTCTTTATTCGGGACTCAAACTCACTTAAAAGGGTAGAAAAACTGTTCGAAAGTTTTGCTACAAATTCTGGATTAAAAATTAATAAAGAAAAAACTTTCATATTATTGTTAGGCCCTTCTCAAAATAAAAATATTGCTCTTCCATTTGGTAAAATAGTACAAATAGTTAAGATTTTGGGTATATACTTTTCTTTGGATGTCGAAGTTCAGGAAAGGACTAATTATAAGGAAATTTTGAGTAGAATAAAAAAGTTGTTGTCTTGGTGGAAACAAAGAGATTTAACTTTAATGGGGAAAATCCAATTGATAAAAACGTTTATTTTGTCAAAATTGATTTATGTATCGGCGCTGACACCAGTACCGAATTGGGTATTTCAAGATTTGGATAAATTGGTTTTTGACTTTTTGTGGAATGGAAAAGATAAAATTAAACGAAATGTTATGTTCTTGGATTATTGTAAAGGTGGACTTAGACTAACAGACTTTCATTTATTTATTTTAGTGCAAAGGATTATGTGGGTAAAGCGACTCTTAACGGGAGATGCAAAAATGGGATGGAAACAGTATTTTAATTATTTAACTAAAGATGCTGGAGGAAGTTTGATATTTTATAATAATGCAATCATAGGTATATCTGAATTAGTATTACCGGCATTTTATAGAGATAT
This sequence comes from Echinarachnius parma, assembly GCA_037951105.1. Lineage (NCBI taxonomy): Eukaryota > Metazoa > Echinodermata > Echinoidea > Clypeasteroida > Echinarachniidae > Echinarachnius > Echinarachnius parma. Next base: position 51,615 of record JBAMJV010004904.1, on the reverse strand, counting down.
GTTGGACGTTTGGATGGCCACGAAAACGTTTTTGTTAAAAAAAGATACATCTAAAAGGAATGAGATTATTTATAATAATAGATTTGTTTATATTGATGGTCATGTTCCTTTTGATGAACAACTATTTAAAAAAAATGTTTATAAGTTGCATCATATTATTGATGAGGAAGGCAATATAAAAGCAAATGAGGAATTTCAAAGAAAGGGTTTAAATACTTTAGAAATCACAAAAATACAGCGTATTTTTCTTGGCATTCCCCCTTCATGGAAACAATTTTAAAATAAAAATACTCACTCAAATATAGATAGGGAATTAGATATGGACTTTTTAATTTTTGAAAGGGTATATTTGTTAGATCAAATTACTTCAAAAATTATATATGCATTTTTATTAAATAAGAGAGTAGAAAAATCATATGCAGAACGAAATTTAGAGCAGATTTATAATATTAATGGGAAAGATATACAATCAATATTCGTAAGACTTAGAAAAAGCACTTTGAATAGTAAGCTTCGAGAATTTCAATTTAAAATGCTTTATAATATTATATATACTAAATTACATTTATATACATTTAAAATGGTTAATAGTAATTTATGTTCTTTTTGTGGTAAATATGAAGAAACTTACGAGCATTTATTTTGTCTTTGTGAGAAAGTAAAACCAATTTGGGAAGAGTGTGGGAATCTATTTAATTTAGTAGAGATTAAAAATATAAATTGGAAAGGTATCCATGTAGGGATAATTGAGTTAAACATAGGGAAGGAACAGTTATTAAATCATATAATAATTTTGATAAAATATATGATATTTATAGACAGTAAAAATAAAAATAAACCACCAACTCCTTTGGAGATTAAGAAAAGATTATTAGAAAATAGAAAGGAGGAGAAGAAATTAGCTGGAGATCGAGGTACTCTAACATATCATTTTAGAAAGTGGGACAATTTAAAATAGCTTCGTGCAGAACAAAATAGGGAAGGCGAATAGAAGCAATGAAATAAACATGGCTAATAATTGGTCGAGATTCTCACAAGATGTAGGCATGTTTTCTGTGGATGTGTGTGTGGGTGTCTGTGCACGCGTGTGTACGTGTGTATGTAAGTGCTTGTATAGGTGTTTTTTTGTTTTTGTTTGTTTGTTTTTTTTTTGGGGGGGGGGGAATATTTTGTTCTCTCCTATTTTCCCCTTTTTTATGTTTATGCTTTCTTCATGCATGCATGTTTCATGCTTTATTTGATGTAAATAGTAAAAGTTAATTTGTACTATTTAGATGTGAATGTAAGATCATATTATATACAATTATGTAAACATGCAAATTATTTTATATACTAATCTTGTTATTGATTGTTATTTTGTTATTGTTTGGAGAAAATAAATATCTTTGAAAAAAAAAAAAAAAAAAAAATGGGGCTTTACTTTGTTTGTAATTGTGTATACTTTTCGAGCATGGTGAAGTTATAACTATTACTTTGTACCGTAATGGTGCAGGTTTGGGTTACTAATAAGGGGAGGGCCAATGTCGAAAAAAGTGACTTTAGGTTGCCATATCTCCACAACAAGTTTAAACCGATTCTAATTGCAAGTATTTTTTAATGAGACAACATAATTCAGAGGTCTACCTCTAACATTTTATTGCGAACACCTCCAAATCCAAGATGGCGTCCAAAAAGGTAGCCGTTTTGTATTGCTATAGATAATTGGTGAGATTTCTCAAACGACACCTTATATCAACATTATTCTGCAATCATTTTAAAGACAATAACATTTCCTATAATCTAATACCAAACACCGTGAGGTTCAGGATATGTATCACGGTCATTTTTAGCCCCAAACTCAAATTTTATGCATTTTTCCCCAAAAATATGAAATTATTGATTTACATAATTACGTATAAATCGATAATTGTATTAGCAGTCAATTTAATCCTTTTCAAGAAACTGTCCAATTATATCGACAATACTCCCTGAAAATTTCAAGTGCATACCGTATCTGAACAAAAAGTTATAGTACTTTGAAGTCAGCATTAGCTATCCACAAAATGGGTAGTTTTGCATGATTTCTCATGTACAGGGTGTCTCAAAAATGTGTAATCGTAATAAGAGGACTTGTATACCAAATGATTGCGTCAATCTCGGGACACCTTCAATTCCAGTTAAAGAAACACCATTTCTTGTAATATGGTGAATATTTCACCATCATTATGTAGTCTGCGTAGATGTCGTGTCTGTCCTGTATTTGTTTAACTGCATTTATCATAAATCAAACGCTAAAATGAACTTAATTCCACTCCACATGGAGCATTCCAGTCAGCTGCATACTGACGCGCATGCCATGCGTATTGCGAATTCGAATCATACTGGGTGTCCATGATGTGTTTAAAACAGTATCAAGATCATGCTCATTATCTTTAATAAGTGTATTAGTACACAATATTCGGGACATACTGTAATATGTGCAGAGCGTATCTAGCTTCGAACACCATCTTGATCGCGAGGACCTTTCATGCCCTTCATATCTTATTACATGTACCTGGAGACCATAAAGATCTATACAATTTGTCTGACTCAGTATTAAAACAAAACAAACTCATTTGCTAAACTAATATGCACAACACCGAAAGCCTCAGCAAGCCGAATGTTAATTTTGTTGCACTACACTGTACTCGTGTAACCATGGTAACAACAGCCGATTATGGACAAAAATATACCAAATCAACCAATATTTACTTTAAAAACTTAAAAATAGCAGCTATAGGGTGTTATTTCACATGTAATTTGTTTTCCTCCATGTTCACGCGAAAATTAGTGTGCATAATGCGGCTTGTAGTAGCCAGATATATGATTTATTCTATTTCTTTTGTTGTTGTTACTATGGTTACAGATGTACATGGTGGTACAAAAAGTTACCCTAAGTTAAACCTAATAGCCTATTCAAAGTGTTTTCCGAACCCTGGAAAATTCTAGCTAACTGTGGTGTTCCGAATAATAATCATGTTAAAAACATAATTATCCAGATATGGTCGATATAACTGTAAATGACGAGCGCCTCCCATTCGAATATTGCACTATGCACTTTGCATGATGGATTTATCATTGCAGTGAAATTACCGATACACTATTATCGTGTACTATTGCAAACCGATGGCGGCATATTTGTGACATAAAAGAAGAAAACTGAAGGTTTTACTAAAAAAGGTATCAACAATATGTCATTATTTAGGAGAAATTCTTGAATAAAGCCCGTAAACAAGAACTACATTTATTGGGGCACCCTGTATAGTGTTCGAAATCGTACAAATTTGCTGTATTTGTCGATATCAAATGCTGAGTTCCAAGAACTGTAACTTTTTGTTCAGATACAATTATACACTTGAAATTTTTAGAGAGTATTGTTGATATAATTGGACAGTTTTTCGAAAAGTATTAATTCAACTGCTAATGCAATTATCGATATATGCCGAATTATGTAAATCAATAATTTCATATTTTTGGGAAAAAATGCCTAAAATTTGAGTTTGGGGCTAAAAATGACCGTGTTACATATTCTGAAACCCATTGTGTTTGGTATCAGATTATAGGAAATGTTATTGTCTTTAATATGACTGCCAAATCATGCTTATTTCAGGTGTTGTATGTGAAATCTTGCAAATAATCTATAACAAGTCAAAACGGCTACTTTTTTGGACGCCATCTTGGATGTGGAGGTGTTCGCAACAATTTTTTTGAGGTAGACCTCTGAATTAATTTGTCTCACTAAAAATACTTGCAAATAAAATTGGTTTAAACTTGTTGTGGAGATCTGGCAACCTAAGTCCTTAAGGAAGCCACTTTTTCGATGTTGGTCCTCCCCTTATAAAGTTAAGTTTGACCAATACTCAACTATCCCTTTAACTACTGCACAAAGTACAATGTTTGCAAAATCGTCTACTGTATGTATAAAAGGAACCCACCAATCTCTTTTCCACTTGTTTAGAAAACGGTTTCTCTGTGCCACCTCCATATTGCTCCACCAGATCATCGAGGGTATGGAAAACATTATGATGGGGAGAGAGATCTTTGAGTCATGGTAACAAAGTTGTAATGGGTCATAATTCTACGTTTTGGAGTACTTAATGCATGCTCTCTAACTACTGCACAATGTACAATGGTTGCGAATTCGTCTATAAAAGGAACCCACCAATCTCTTTTCCACTTGTTTGCAAACTGTTTCCCTGTGCCACCTCCATATTGCGCCGCCAGATCATCGAGTGTGTGGAAGAAGCTTCTGATGGGGAGAGGAGTCACGGCGGGTGTCTTCAGGATTACATCCAGAACACTTTCCAAGTACGGGTCGATGGCGACCTTCATATTAAAGTAATGGTATGAAAACCATTGTTTTAGTATACTAACATGCAATTAAATTTCGTCACGTCATGATAAACTTTATGATTTATACAAATGTTGTACTATATTTTTGTTTTGGTGGGCTTTGGGTGGGGGTAGAGGATAGATTAAGCGATCAATTAAGCCAGCTGTATGCATTTATTTATTTTCATTATTGTAGTGTAGGAATGATTATAAAGCGTAGGAAATCTCCAACAAATTGATCATCAATTTGCTATTTACCTAACTATTTAGGGGAATAGTTACATACGTAACCTGACCACTATCACTAAGATCTATAATTTATAAAGGTCGCCACAAAACGTCTCAGTGAAACATTTCACATTGCTGTGTTGACTTACCTTCATGGTCAGCAAACGGGGGATGGCGAGGTATCGGTCCAAGACTTCCTGCCCAGTGCGGTCATGTCTAGCATGTTCAGTGTTCCTCTCCTGTGAGTTACGGTGATACATATCTCGAATATAAATACTGTTGACGATCATAAACCGAGTTTTTAACTACTTATTAATGACACAGATGTACTTATCAAACAACTTTCATGACATACTTGAAAGGTCACATTTTAATATGTTTTCCCAGGTACAAGATGATCCACCATTTAGCTAAACCTGGCAATCACATGTTAAACCGTATGTTAAATTGGCCAAATATTGAGTTTTTACGAGTTTGAATGATTTAACATCTCATGGTTTGAAGTAAAAGACGTAAACGGGATTCGTATGAACATACTGAACACTACGTTACTGGGGTCGTAAGTGATTTAGACAGGACAGTTATTAGTCTTAAAATAATTTGACTATAATATACGACATGTACAATCGCGTAAACCTTCACAGGGGTCTGATTATGATAATGATATACATATTTATTTACAGGTAATATATACAGGTAATTGATAACAAGACGGATTCAATCAATAGTGAAATCGAATGATTGACACAGCATCGTAAGATTTAGCTTGTCTTGATTATTGAGGAGGTGGGAAACAGTTCTATATTAGGCAAATACCTTCAGATGGAATGCATTGCTGATAGCTTGCTGAGGTGATGCATCTATTGGCTGAGAGGCGGTGGTCATATCCAGAGATTGATCTAGGGTAAACAGATATTCAAACAATTAGTTGATTATTTGTTGTATAGAATGTGGAAAAAGCTACTTTTTAGTCTTTAATCTAATTTATTAATCTTTTTGGAACTGAAATAATTTCTGGTCAGACCATTATTTATTTTCATAATGTCATTTTGTTGACATGTTTTACGAAGTATATCTTAGAACTGTGAAATGATCACGTGTAATACTATTTGTTATTGTATAACATTCATCCTTCGCGTTGAGACCACAATCCAATTATTTTGTGGACCAGTCTCAAATGAATGTTCTGACGTCTTAGAGAGCATTAATGCTACTTACATTGACTAGAAGAGATTGTCTTGATGTCAAGTGATTGGTAGGCATCAGTATTGACCGCCTGTTTGTCCACAAGAGCAATGCGGCAACCACTGTCGATCTAAAACAAAGTAACAAACAATCAGATTGGAGTGTAGAGATCAGCGACACCCCAATTCTTCTATGTCTCATCGTTGTTATCTCATTGTTCGTATTCCTTGCATATATTTTTTAAGCACGACATAACATACTGACAAACATTAAACTTAGGTAAGTGCAAACACGAGAGATACTTAATATCTTGTAATTTTAGTATACTGATGTCATTGACATATAGGCTTATATGGAAATCATTTAACCAAAATAATAGCAAAATATAACAACATATTTGCCAACCTTTTTTTCATCCATCACAAGGAAATTATGGTTTTACTGAGTATGTTAAAACTATTACAATAGTATAACCAAAATGACCAAGAAGGTACTTACCTTATTGGTATAACTACGCAACACTTACCCCGTATGTCTTCATCGTGTTCAGTCTAGTCATATTCTGATCGGTCACGTGATCGTAGTCCTGCAGAGCTACCGTGTTTCCATAATCCTTCATCCAAACTGCAATGTTCAAATAGCCATAGACCATATTGATATGAATTAAAGAGTTTAATTTTCTAAAGTTTTAGGACAAATGGATCAGCTGAAGATAATGAGTCTGCCTTTATGCAAACGTTAAATGCTCAAACGTTACGTAACAGTGTTTAAATAATCCTCCATCTAAACTTTAATGTTCAAATAGCGATCAATATACGATTAATATTAATCAATTATTTCAATTTTCTAAAATGTTAGGACAGAAATACCAGCTAAAGAATATGATTGTCTTTCTCGTAAACGTGAAATGCACGAACTACATTCGAGAGACATAATACCTCCTCTCCTTTTAGTATTTATATATTATACTAGTCACATTATATCAGTTTGTCTACATAATGCAGGACAGTTCTAGAACTAAACAAATAGCAAAGAGAATAAGGTTTCTCCGGAATTCGAACCCCCAGAACACGGGATTGCTAGACCGGTGCTTTACCAGCGGAGCTAAATAAGTTTGCAATGCTCGCCCTGGTCAGAATCTATTACAAAAAAAAAAAAAAAAACCCCCCGAAGGATTAAGAATCAACTAACGGGATATGTGCGAGGGATCACCGAAGTGATGGCTAAAAACATTAACTGACTGGTTACCTAATGCAACAGCATCTGTATCCCGTGGTAGCAGACACAAGCCGCCATACCAGATTGCGTCCATGATTTTCACCTTGACCTGTTGAATGCTGTCGACGTCCAACACCTCAACCGTCAGGTACACCTTGTTGTCCTCATCAACGATGAACAGAGCCTATAATACAGTTGGGAGGAAATTATACAGATAATATAAACACTAATACAAACAACTACACCGTATATACTTCTTCTACTACTACTACTACTACTACTTCTACTATTACTTTAATTACTACTACTACTACCACTGCAACTACTGCTACTGCTGCTGCTACCAAAATTATAAAGTAAATGCATGTACACAAATCATAAAAATTAGACTTTTATGATAACATTTGCATATAGGCCAAACGTTCAGCGTCCATATTAAAGCAAAATATTGGATGCAGGGCACTACAGGTTTCGACTATATTCTGTGCACAATGGGGTCTCTTAAATATGAAAACAAAAATAGCTTGTCGCCTTTCTTCTGTCGCTTCAAATGTGCATAATTATAATGCTATGAAAGCAATACACCTAATTCGCGCACTATTGATTCTCGTATCATATTACAGACTGTTAATTATACCACTGTTTGGAATTGGACTTCTCGGTTCAGAAGGGAGTCGTACACCAGAGTAAAGTAACACTCTCCATCGATGCCGTCAATCGGTCCCTTCTCGCTCTGGATCTTGATTGCCTGGTACAACGTGTATAGCTGGTAAACGACCCGACTCTGTTAACAACAAATATGTAATGAATGTAAAATGGGTCATGTTTTGAGTTGTAAGTGAACATTTCAGACCCATGATTTGTGTTCTATATATAAAACAGGCTACAAAATCTGTCGCAAAAAACTTAACGATGAATACAAACAAAATCGCCATACGAATTTTATCGGTCGTTGTCATATTGCAATAACTATATGTTAATACAAATAGAATGCATTAAAACACGACATTGCCCTAAATATTATTGTAAACTAGGTGATCATGAATGGCAAATGTATAAGCATTATCAAGAATCTATGGATTAAGTTATCTATAATATAAAGTTTATATCCAATAGTTGTTGTAAATAGACAGTCTGGCCATTAACCTGTACTACTGTATTAACACTTCTGGACCGGTAATTGGTTATACAAGTAAACAACACATTTTTTTACGATTCTATTTAAATGTATATTACCTAATACATTATTTGGAAAGTAAGTAAATGTCAATGTAGCTTCGAAAACCTAGAGATATAGTACATTGTAATGTGGTGATCAAAATAATAACCCAGTGTATTATTTACCTTTACAAGTGGATACATGAAGAGTGACATCCACTTGATCATAAGGTAGTCAACAATATCTTCAGACCTGCAACAGAAAAAACAACATGTACAGAACTGACAGGCAACATTCTCTTTCAGAAGGTTAATGCAGATGCTTGAGCATTCAATCTAAATATTGAATATCTTTCTGCAACGGGTCCCATAACGGTTCGGAAATGGCTGAAATATTCATAAATATAACTATTTGTAATAATTGTGGGGCCCCAAAATTATTCAATAATTTCAAACCAGCTGTTAGAGATAAAATAAAAATGTTTCCTCTTTTCAAAAATGTAGGCCTACTAAAAAGGTTTTTAGATAGTTGTTGATTATCTCTCTATCTAATCACTATTTCAACAAAACATCACATGCACAATATTTTACTTAAAATGGTTTAAACCGATGCGTGTTTAGAGAGCGCCCTCGTTTTAACGGCTCTTTTGGAATGATTACAGGCTTTTTACTTAGTCATTTGTAATTTTTAAAATTCCTTTCAAGCATGGTGGAGTTATAAATACTAGTCTGTAATGTAATGGTGCAGGTTTTGGTTACTAACTCAACTATCACTTTAACAAATTATTATTTAGTAGTATTATGGTTGTCACTGCTTGCAGCGGTAATTTGCATGCATGCAATATATACACATTTTGTTACAAATCTACAGTACCTTGTTATAGTACCATCTTATATTTGTAGACAACTATTATATGGGTACCATAGTAAGAGTTAGCTTTACTGGTTACCATAGCTTAAACACCGTGGATCGGAAGGAGCAACACGTGTACGCAATCATGCTCGCGCCGCGCGCCCCGACACAATTGCGAACCGCATGTATATCACGTGCATGTTACCGGATGGCGCCGTGTCGCGCGTGTACTATAGGTATAGTTAATATATGATTTGATTAAAAACGAGTCGAATGTTACTAAAAACGTACATGGCAAAAGTGTGGCTTCAAGGAACGTCTGTCACTAGTTCATGTCTCAAGAATATTCGGCAAGGTCGACGACTTTGAATGACCGGTACTCCTCACATCCATGAGTTTGAAATTGCTTTTGCAAGGCTCATGTTCGTATTACTACCACTGTATACTAATGGTACCCCTTCCACTACCCCATCTAGACACAGTACCAGCCGACCCGGAGTACCAGTATAGTAGAGTACATGTTTAGTTTAGGTCTAAGAGCGAACAAATTTCTATAGGGCTATGATTTGATATATTAATAAGATCTACGCTCCACATTACAAAGCCAGAGCTGATGGACTATTTTTTTCGTTTTTATGCAATGATAGACAATACAAGTTTGATAAAGAAATGACGACATGGGCATGGCCAAGCCCAGCAGCGGGGCCAGGAATCTATAATAATTTTCAAATCAATTCCTCTTCAGTGTTAGATGTGTGAACACACCACAACCAAAGAAGGCAACGTCCAGGAACAAACGTTTGGTGACATTATTCTTCATCTATGACTGAGCAATACAATTGATTGGAACCGATGAAGTAGCCTACAGCTTGTCAAAATAGACAGGCATAACTAAAGATCACACTAATATCTCCATTGACGTAGGTAACTGATGTATTTGCCTTGTCTTTAGCCAACATTATCTACAAAATGACCTGAATGGGTAGCTATGGATACAAATAGTAAGTATGGAAACGTTTAAACTATTTGATACGTAGGACAATAATTATTCTATTGGATACACATCGGCTACATTGGCTATAACATGTTTTTAAGCGGGTTGTAGAAACTTTTATTGTTTTATTTAGAGTTTCCAGTCTGGCTGGTTGAGAAGATGAAGTTATCCGAATGCAATACTTTTGCCAACAACGTGTGTATTACTTAGGTATATTTTCAACGTCTGAGATCTGAGAATTCAGCTCAGCCCATAATTATATAATAATACTGGTCGTTGCAATAGACTTACACATACATTTGCAATAATATATGTTTTGACTACCCAACATATGGGTCTACATGTAAATTGGAAGAGTTTCTAATTAGAATACTTGTATACCTTGAGAAGACCTGGTCCAGTCGCCGGCCCGATCCAGCTATCGACTGGATTTTGTTGTTCACAAGCAGCATCACCAGACTGTTAAAAAGGGTTTTAAATTGATATTGGTTATAAACGTATAGTTTTACTAAAAGTCACAATATATAATTGCAAAAGGTTACATCCATTAATACATTATGATACAACATTGAAAGTTACATTTAGAGTTTAAGATGACCTAATTATCAGCAAGATGCATCGATAAAAGCTGAACACGTTCAGAATTGTGTATCAGTAAAATTGTCTCCTAAAATATCTAATACCAATTCCGTGTACAACCCAGCGGAGTTACTATCTAATGTAGCTACTTCTTGGTCAAAATAAAATAGGAGCATTTCTCTTTCGTTACGAACTAATCCCCCAACTTCGTCATCATCTACAATGGAACCATACTGGAAGAGCATTTAAAAAAATATATTACTCTTATTGAAAAAAACGTTATATTATACAGCTGTTCGTCGCAAAATGGTAATATTTTGCTTAAGAATACGTATTATACATTACAGATTTACATGGTCCAGGAAATTGCATAAAACTTATTTTGACTATAATGTATAGCAAGCTGATGGCGCGTCAACATACTGCCCCGTAGACTCTGACTTACTCTGTTAACAAGATCGTCTTCCCATTGTTAGCCAACGTAATGGCTAGTAAGGATGCAATCAATTCCCTGCCAAAAATAACAGAAAAGACAAAAAGATTCGATACAATTGTTTTACATTGTAACAAAGATACGATAAATAACTTAGCGTGTGCGTGTGTGTTTGAAGGGAGCTACACAAATATATTATGTCAAAACATTCCTTGAATTTTACTACGACGTCATAACTACATTAATCTTAATATGAGTTATACTTTACTTTTTCGAAAATAGAAAATAAGGTAATGTATATGTTATTGGATGCATGATGTTGGAGTGATACTCACTTTGATTTTCCGTCGCCATATTTCTTGACCTCAAGTTGGCCGATATACTCGACCAAAAAGTTCACTTGATTTAGCTTGTGTTGGAAAGACAGCATTGAGGGACCCATGACTGTCTCCATGCGTCCTGTGTACTGGAAAACACACAATTCTTAGAGTGATTAGAATAGTTTACCTTTACACAGGCTCTATTTGTTTTTAATTCAATACTTCACAAATAAACATCAGCTATACTGGCCATTCGCTATTAGGATCAGCGCATACCCCATTACCGTTGTACAACAAATGTTGACATGTGAGAAAAATGATGAATGGTAGATAAAGTGTGTATTTTTGTGATCTGATATGTCAGTTGAGTGATGTGTGAAAATTCCACGGTAAATCAAATTCATATGACGATTTAATGAGAGAAAATGCAAAGTGGTAAATCGCTAACTTATACTGCACTTTCTTTGTACACAGTTATAATTCTCTCCATAGCGAATTTAAAATCAAAACACTTTTGGGGAATTTGGGGAAAGCGAAACCTGCTCCATGCTTCTACTTGCAAGTCAATTTAAATGAGTATGTAAGAATTACTAGAATTTTAAGTTAGTTGTGTTGAGTTGACATTGTTACCAGACCCCCGAAGCCTGGATGGGCTTAAAACAGATAATGCAAATGTAGGAATACAGGTGTAGATACATTTGGAATACCGAACCATTTGCAGAAGTAACACGTACTTATTATTCGTATTATAATGAACCTTCGACGCAATTAAGTTATTCTATTCTTTAACAACTGTAATGGGCTAGAAAATAAATATCCAAAGATACCTTTGGATCACCCAGCCCGTTGAAGAGCACCACAGTCACATACTGTGTGAGGTCTTTGAATGGGACGGCGTACTTCTTGACCCTCGAGTCAACTCCGCTCAGGTCCAGAGATGTCTTCACAACTACATGGAAATGCACAATTTATTTCAATTAAAACGAATTCAACTTTGTTAGTTTAAAACACCGAAATGAATGATGGCTAAATATTTATAAAAAGCTATAATTTAGTTTTTTGTACTGAGGATAGGGATTATGGAATGAGGACTGATGTACCGAGTAAATACCACGTTGTAAAACTGAGTTACTTGTCTCATATTAACAGTAGCATGATATGGTCATATATGTACCTTTTATTTAATAAAACACTCAATAATTTTCTCATATTGTATCAAAAGTTTCATACAGCATTTGCTTGCTTATTGGATGCTAACTACCGCGTCTGTAAAACGCGTTGGCTCTTAGCTATGAGGAAATCTATAATCAATTAATTATATAAAGTAGACACAATAATTAAAACTGTTTACCTCCAGTTTCAATATTTTACAAACCTCCTTAATACCGTGAGCAATTTTGATGCGTATCGAAGGTACTAATCCAATGATAAATCAAACGAGATCTGCATTTATAAATCTTAACACCATTACATGTTTTTAAATCATAGTTAAAGGGACAGTCCCTCTTTTTCAAAACGTCTGAACAGTTTCCAGTTGACGGATGGGGATGAATGTAACACACACACAAACAAATCAGATCGAACAGCCCTGTAATTTGGATTCTACGAATGAAAAATGAATGCGTCCCTCCATCAAACTATATATCGGTCAATAAAGGAGTTTAAGTGATTTAGCATAATATTACAACAATATTGTACTTATTCTTGTAAAGGTATTGTAAAGCCGACATTGTAAAAGTATGTCACGGAAAAAGATCTCAAAAATGAAGAATATATAATTACATGTAGCCAGTTTAAGCGAGGTTTGGTTATTTTGTTTAGTAATTGCTTACCTATTGTTATTTGTGCGCGGGTCACGCATAGCGCTGTGGCACTCCGTGTAATCCGTGAGCGAACTTTCTCGACGGGTGAATACACATATACTGCACAATTAACCGTTGGACGATGGTTTATTAGATTTCAAGCCCTAATTTTTTCAGGCATGCTATTAAATGACATTTTCTTTCACATAAGACAATAACCTCGCAACTTTTGAAATTTGGCTTGCAAAAGAGGGGCTGTCCCTTTAAGATAGTAATGTTTAAAATGGTGTAATTAATGTTAGTGTATCATCAGTGTTATTATCTAACCTTTCCGAGCCCGCTCAACCTTCTGTCGAACCATTTCCATTTCTTGCTCCATATGTTCCAGGTTTCGCCTGCCTCGCAGCCACAAAATTCCCACGAGGAGAGCAACAATTACAATTAGAACCACTAACGAAACGATTACGATAATAAGCACGGGTAAATTGCTGATGTCGTGATCATACTCAACGAAGCCCGGATAAAACTGCAGATTTCCATGAATAACCTGAATAAGAGTAAAACAAATTCGTTGAAAAGACACTGCATAATCACAGAATAATTACAGGAGACTAACTGAAATATGTGGTCCGAAATATTCAACATGTATATCAAATTTATGCAAAACAAGAAGAAGAATATTGTAGGGAACTTCATATTAAAGTAGCAATGTGCAACGTTATTGAAAGCCAAATATCAGCATTAAGGCAGTTACCAAAAACATCTAATGAATGTTAGGCACTCTTATTGATGATTAATGTGATACATTATTAATTTTGTGTACGGGGGGCGTAAAGCCAAAACGGTCCGTGAACAAAACAAAAGGACGTATCTGAATCCATACTTAGTATGGATTCATACGTACTACGAAATTCAAATTACTAATCGATTACAAATTCCCATTTTATTGAATCTAGAGAAGAACAAAACACTGCTAGAGAACTGTAAGAACCTCAAGAGTTCAAAGTTATTTTTGTATTTCTTGTATAATGTTAATATAATCCACTTAAATTCAAAATACCTCAATAGCTGGCAAGTCCCTTGATTTTCCATCTATTGAGACAACATCCGGTTGGGTGTCCGGTAGCCAACAGAGCAAGGATGTATATAGATGGAAGTGGAAAATGTCACACACGCCATCGAACCCAACTAATTATTACGTAATAGTAACCAAGTCACCATGTGGACTTTACAATATTTAAGATGTTCTCTTTAACATGTTTTACATGGCATGAGAGGCAAATATCGTTATTTAACTGTGTTGAAGATTACCTTGATTGCTGGCAGATGTCTAGTACTTCCATCAATTACGACATCTGCATCGGCGCCAGGTTGGTCGTCGGGGAGCTGGCAAAGCAAAGACGTGAGTTCCAGGATAAGAACATCGCACGCACCATCTCCGACCAATACCTCCACATCGCCAGCACCACTCACCAAATCCAAGTCAGTGCCCTGTCAAAAATATTCGCATGCACATGTGTCACTGTTCAGTCAGTTTCAGTTTCACTTTTTACCATGTCGTTAAATGTCATCGTGATTATGAGAAGTCCTTTTTATTCCTGAATCGTATACGTAAAAGATGAATTACTCGTACCAGCCTGTTTGTGACCAGGCATCAATACACGGGGGCTCTCTGAAATCTTCTTAACCTGCAAATGAACATGATAGCCGTCATTTGTTAATTCCATGAACGTATATTTCAAAACCCTTTGTTGCCATTACTGTTCAATGCATTTAAACTGAACGAGATAGCACATCCGGACATGTCGTTCTTCTTGGTGACTTTAACATGCATGTCGACTCACCAGCAAAAACTGATGTCGCACGTTTCCTTTCTATCATCGAAACAGGGAACCTCTCCCAGCATGTCCAAGGTCCAACTCACGTGAAGGGACATACACTGGATCTTGTTATGACCACGAATACACTGCATCCTTCTCACTCGTGAGAGCGACGATATTGACAATTCCAATGTTTGTCAGATACGGGATCTCATCATACACCAGAACATTACTCTCTGATCATCATTGCATCCAGTTTGGTTTAACTTTTCCATCACAAGTTCCCGCTTATAAACGAGCAGTACACAGTGTGAGGAAATTTAGAGCAATGGACCAATACGGATACTCTAAAGAACTCTCAAGCCGGCTTGTGAATATAACTGACAATGGTAATGTTAACGACATGCTTAATGCATACAACACCACTGTCACTGACTGCCTTGATACATATGCCCCAAGAAGGACATTCCAACAATCCACGCGACTACGTAGACCCTGGTTCAACGACGATATCCTCTCTGCTCGGAGGTCTAGAAGGAAAGCTGAGAGGAAGTGGCGTAAACATCCTTCTGATGTCAACCGCTCTGCATTTGAAGCAGCCAATAAACTTGTGAATGATCAAATTGTTCTTGCAAAAGAGGCATACCTCCATGAAAAACTGGATGATGCTGATAGCAAAACAAATTTCAAACAGTAAATAATCTCTTGAATAAAGATTCAAGACCTCTTCCTGCCCACGATTCTCCAGCTATCTTGGGCAAACGATTCGCAGACTTCTTTGCTACAAAAATCCTCCATATCAGAAATGGACTCGCATCCAGAATACCACCCAACACCGCCAATGAAAGTGTTAACGATAATGCTGAGATGACATTCTCGACGTTCGACGTGATATCAGAGGCAACTCCCAAGGCTATCATGATGAAGATGTCAAGCACTTCATGTTCACTAGATCCTCAACCAACCTGGCTTGTTAAGGATAATTTAGACTGCCATGTTCCTGCTCTCACGAAACTTGTGAATAATTCTCTTCAATCTGGCGAGTTTCCGTCGGCTGCTCACCATGCCATCATCACACCGATCCTCAAGAAACCGTCTCTCAACAAGGATCATACATCCAATTATCGTCCAGTCAGCAACATCGCATTTATAGCTCAGGTTATTGAGAAAGCGGTTGCTTCCCAATTTGTTGCATACTTAATTGATCGAAATTTGTACGACCCCATGCAATCAGCCTATCGATCATGTCATAGCACAGAAACTGCACTACTGAAACTGCAAAACGACACTCTGGCTTTCTTTAATGAACGCAAGGCAGTACTTCTAGTGCTATTGGACTTAAGTGCAGCTTTTGAAACTGTCGACCATAACATTCTACTACAGCGACTCAAATCTCACTTCTCTGTGACAGGTTCAGCTCTAGAATGGTTTACTTCATATTTGCATGGTTGGATGTCGCGTGTAAGCATCTCTGGAGTATTGTCAGATCCTCAGACCTTGAAATTTGGAGTACGTATCCCAGGGATCTGTACTCGGACCCATCCTGTTTAGCATATACATTACCCCAATATGTAAAATATTTTGAAAATACAACCTTCAATATATCATTTATGCTGATGATATTCAAATTTATGCTCCATTCGACCCTCGATCACTAGAAGATTTGCAAGAGACACTACACTCCATATCAGAGTGTGTAATCGAGATTGAGAAGTGGATGTCATTCAATTTCTTAAAGGTAAATAGTTTTAAAACATAATTTATGCTGATGCATTCAGTAAATTGCCAAGTGAATGATTTTCTTCACATTGAATGAATGTTTCTGGTCATGCAATTCAACTTTCCTCTCAGGTTATGAACTTGGGTATATGCTTTGATTCCAATTTTAAAGGAGGGGGGAAATCCCGGCTTTGATTCAGGTTTATAGCTTTTAATATGTGCCTTTATTGATATACCACACTCTTTTTTTCAAAGAAATCCTTAAGTTGGGCAAAAAAGGTAAATTTCATGCAACTTTTTTGCTTTATTTCGCATCGGCGTTCCATGCTCCTAAAAAAGATCATGACATCACAAGCAGACCGCAACGTGCAGGAACGTGCATGATTTACATGCAGAGCCTATGACTTGCTAGAAAAACAAACTCGTTTTTGCTTATAAATTGAGGCTTAACTGAAAATGCCTAAGAATTGCTAAAAAATGAATTGTATCAGGATGCAGCTACACCTCTGAGTGTATATCGTCCATGATATAAACTTAAACAAATGTTGGCAAATATTGAAACAAATGGAAATAATATCTCTCTGTCAACGTGAGTATTGCACACAGCGTGTACGTCTATGACCGAGCTAAATTGCGATTGCCTGCATGTGACGTCATAAAGATGACGTCATTTTTTTTAAACGGGGGTTCCGAAAGTGAATTTTCAAGTTGATTTTTTTTATTTTACCGGGTTTTCCCACGTGGAAAATATGTTTTTATTAGTAATCTTCATGAAAATCTACCTTAGATACAGTAAAACACAATTTTGATGCAGTTTTCTTGTCACCATACCTTTAAGCTTACGTTACACGTTAGCAATGTGATTAAGACATGTAATTTTCATTTACGTAATTTATGGCGAATTAGAAGATTCTTGAATATAGCCACCTGCCATCATGTTGTCAGAGCCCTAATTTTGTCTAGGATTGATTATTGTAACAGTCTGTTCACGGTTTTGTCCTCAAAAGACAAGAAGAGAATTGATAGTGTCGTTAATCGAGCCGCTCGATTAATTTATGCTGTTGGTCGAGGGGCACATACATCACCTTTGTTAAAAGAATTACACTGGTTACCATTTAGTCAACGCATTCAATTTAAAATTAGTTTGTATATATATAAAATCCTTCATGAAATATCACCGTCCTATTTGAATAATGTTATTACTTTGTATAAACCTACACGCAATCTTCGTTCCGTCACTGACACTTCCAAACTTGTTGTTCCAAGATCTCACTTTGTTTTTGTTGACAAAAGATTTGCTATTGCAGCTTCCGTATCATGGAATGCTCTACCACAACACATTAGACAAATGCCGCATGTACTTACCTTTAAAAAGCATCTAAAATCCTTCCTCTTTCCTTGATTTGTTGTAGTTTGTAAGACTCTGTAACTGTGTTATGTTGTAATTGTTAAATTTGTAAGCGCTATGATACGTTGTGAATAGCGCTATATAAGTAACCTGTATTATTATTATTAACTCAGAGACATGCGCACACACAATTAGTTATAAACACATAAATCTGTATGAAAGCATCAACACTTCAAAAGAAAATAACGACATATTGACAATACAATACTTACGTTGAGTAAAAGTTTTCTGGTAACATCTATTCGTGCAATGTTGTTTGGTTCGCTTATGTTCAAATAGAATGGATCCTGAAAGTAGGTAACATTTCCACCTTCAATGAGGAAGCCATCCAAGTCAAAGAACAACCTTGCAACACTCAGATCATCTGTGGACCTTCGTCTCCTAGAAGCGATGTTGTTCGGATCTCTGGGTGTAGGGCACTCCATCCGTGTATCATCCAGGACATTGCACATCTGCACAATTTATATTATAAATGAAGTATGCTATATATATAACTTTGCACGCACTTTTAAACAAATGATTTTAAGGTTGTGACGAATCTAAAGCTATATATTAAATCGATACAATAAATATCATGCAAATGTGCACTTTCTGTGCTGGATTGATTGCAGTTTGTATTCGATGACCGGGGTAATAATAGTGATGTGTCGCGAGCGTCGTATAAAGCGTAAGACGGAACGTGCGCTATATAAGTAGCCCCCATAATTATTAGTATTATTATTGTATGTATATACGCCCTTACACGTATGTGTTATTTTCTACTTTACCACATCGAGCTATCAATACTGATAATCCTCATTAATTATATTCAAATTAATTTCATGTAACAAATCACTTTAGTAACATTTATGCCGTCAGATTTAAGCTCATCTTACCTCCGAACTTATAGCCCCTGTTGAATATGAAAGGGATTTTGCCAATGGATCCTGAACCAACTGAAAGCCGCTTCCAGTTAATTTCATCGGGAGACCCCCTCTGGTATTAAAAAAAGGACATATCAGTAATACTATTGAAGAATAATACTATAGTAATACTGTTATTAGCATCACTTTTTCGTTATTGTTATACTATTATTACATGCATTATTATAATTTTGTTTACAGATGTTAATAATGTCGATATGACTTTGCTGACATGTTCAAAAACTGGCAAATGTTTGATACAATGTGTGTTTGTTGTGCTTTTATATGTCCACTGAGTGATGTGAGAAAATCCCATGGTAAATTAATGTCCTATATTTGAGTAATGAGCGAAGATGTGATATTCGCTAATTGCACTGATCATACACAGTTAGACATCCAAGTAGGCTAAGTTTTGAGGATTTTAACAATATTACTAAATCCCTTTAAACTAAACAGCCAAACAATGCCTGAATTATGTATATATCTGTTAGGTTCTATGAATTTAATAATGAATACGTTTACAATAAAACATGAATAATGTGGAAGAGATCTTTTTACTTGTTTGTGTGAATATATGTGCAACACTCACGCGGATATGGTATCTCTTCTGCTGATGATGTCAATAACAGGATTCGGCATGAATGAAAACACTTCGGTAGATTCCCTCACTGCCAGACCGTCAAACACCATGGTTAGAACAAATGAAGCTTCTCGGTTAACTGCAGTCGTTGTACAGCTTATGTTTCCATCAATTGTGCTGGATAAACAATAACACAAATACAATATACACAAATGATATAAAGGAAGATAAAGAAATTGATTATCAACACGCATGTATTATTTGAAATGTACTATACCTTTACCATATGGAAATGGTTTCAGCGGCTACTTAAAATAAAAATGACATTGTAGGATACAATAGAAAATTTGCTTCCAAATGTTTCTTCACAAAATGTTATTTGAGACCGGTTAGACTTTGAAGTAGTGATCTCATCACCTTATACCTGTGGACCTTTATGATAGCTCCGGCATTACAATATCTCTCATCCATTCTAAAGGCGTATCGTTTTGCTTTCGTGATCAAGTGATTCATATTTTAATTTAATAAGGCCTTCGTTTTAATCCTCATACAATATATTCTGGTATGCAGATAATGGGTTAGTATGTTTCTATTGCATAATTGTACAAATTACACTTTTACAAAATAATGATAGCAATGTGTTCTTGGAACGGTTTTGCTCACATGTCAATGCATTCATAATCCCCAAACCACGCTTGATGTTCCCGTCCTGTATCAAGGTGTTCTCCAAATATCGTGACTCTCGTCCCACCTGCAACATGCCCTTCTTTCGGTGACAATCCAGTGATTCTGGGATCCTGATGGTTTTCGAGTTAAGAATAAAGACAATCAATTTAAATAATGCGTTAAGGTTATTTCAACATTCTATTACCATGATAGAAGCATCCACGTTCGCAGGGCTGGATAAGGTTTATCCTGAACTAATTCTATCACCACCTTCATCTACACCATTTAGCAATAAAGTTTAACTTTATTGCTCTGTTCCTACGACTACGAGAATAAAATGGCTTCCACTAATCATCGCCGGAAGCATGCGCCCTTTTCAGGACGGACGATGACAGTGATGTCCATCAATGCCGAAGGGTTTTCTTCAGCGAAAGGACAGCTGATTGGAAAACTCTGCCACGATAGTGACTGTGATATCCTGTGTCTACAGGAGACGCACAGAGGCCAGCAACAGTTCAGGCCCAGAATTCCAGGAATGAAGCTTGCTGTGGAAAGGCCTCATGAGAGATATGGTAGTGCGATTTTCACCAAACATGACACAATCATCGACCAGACATCACTAACTGAGAGTGACAACGTAGAGATCCTGTCAGTCAGCCTGGGGAAATTGTCTGTGACATCTATATACAAGCCACCTGGCACAAGTTTCTCATTCAGAGAACCTGAGACCTTCAATTACCAGCATATCAATGTTGTTATTGGAGACTTCAACAGCCATAGCACCAGTTGGGGTTACAGTGAAACAAATGATGATGGTACTCTGGTAGAGGAGTGGGCTGAAGCACACCAACCCAACCTAATCCACGATGCAATTGACTCCCTCCCTCCTTCAACAGCGGCCACATGAGAAGGGGATACAATCCAGACCTGGCCTTCACCAGTGAGCGCAAGAAGAATGTGCTAGATCCTATACCCCATTCACAACACAGGCCAATCGTCATCGATATCTCTGCTGCTGTGGTGCCCCAGAAAGTTCCCCTCAGACGACGCTTTAACTTTCGCAAAGCCAATTGGAAGGATTTCACCAATGACCTTGATGAAGCCTTGGCTGATCTTGACCCTACTCCAGCCAGTGAGGGAAAAGGTCCCATTAAAGGGTGACTAAATTAAAAAATAAAAACGCTTTGGTTGATCTATGATAATGAATACATCACATATCTGTTGACTATTTCATGTACATTTTTGTCATATTTTTTATATTATTTTTTATATTATTTTTATTCTACCTGCTAAGATCCACCCCTAAACAAACCCTTCACAATTGACTTCTCTGACATCATTCAACCACGATCAGCTAGATAAACATTTACAAAAGATATGTTCTCACCCACTGAGTACCGTATTGCATTTAGCATTGGATGTTTTCATTGAAACCTTCTTTTCATGGTGAGTGGGCATTGTATAAGACTTACAATACTATTGTAAACAGCTTAAAATTGGTGGTCAGTGGACATAACAATGTCTTTTGTTCATCTAGCTTACTGATGGAATGATATTGTGATGTCAGAGAAGGCAAGACAATAGCTTCTGGCCGGTTTTTTCAGGGGTGAAGCTGAGCAGGAGAAAAAATAAATAGAAAAAGTAATATAAAAAATATTACAAAAATGTACATCAAATATTCAACAGATATGAGATGTATTCATTATCATAAATCAACCAAAGCGTTTTTGATTTTTAATTTAGTCACCCTTTAAGGAGATAATAGCTCTCCCCCAAACGGCGATCACGTTCGCTTGCGAGACGCAGGTGTCATATTTCAGCCACTTGAGCGAGCAAACTAATCGCTCCGACTAGATGTATTTGAGTCGTTTTACGCGTAATTCACTATGTGTATCGCAGCGAAGCCGTTCATGTATATCGCACAGAGGAGAGCGCGCTAGCTTGCTTAGCATAATGTGTTAATTGTTTTCTCAAATTTAGCATACTAACTGATCAGTTTATATCAAACTAATATCATGATCATTGTTTTTAAAATCATAACATGAACATATGTGTGTACATATCTTTGCGTGATCATGTTACATGAACAACACATTTAAAGTTATTTATAACGACCGTGCTTGTATATACAATATTGTATTGAAGAATGACTTAGCGAGTACATGAACAGGTATATTATAATATATCTTTGGAATAAAATGATTTTTTTTAAATGAGCGTTTTTACTCTCGCTCTCAGTCATGTTAGTTGAAAGAAGTATTGTTGTAAGAAACTTGAAATAGCGTGGTCCTTACTTGTTAAAGCGGCTAACAGTAATGATAACAATCACAATTTACAAGGGAATCCTCCCCCCCCCCCCCCCCCTCCTCCAGACCAATCAAACATTTAAGTTTATTTTATCTCTTTATATGAAATTATAGCATTATAACAAACCCAAATTCATTTTCGGATTAACGAACCCGATTTCATTTTAGGAATAGCGAACCTTCGGAATAACGAACCTTCGGAATAACGAACCTTCGGAATAACGAACCCGATTTCATTTTAGGAATAGCGAACCTTCGGAATAACGAACCTTCGGAATAACGAACCTTCGGAATAACGAATCTTCGGAATAATACAACAAATGTTCGGATTAACGAACCCTATTTCATTTTCGGATTAACGAACACTCAGGTATAGGAAATTTGCGTGTTCGGAATAACCAACCTTCGGAATAACGAACCTTCGGAATAACGTTCCGCACCCATATAGCCAACATGATTAACAGACGCACTGGGAGTAGATCAGGCCAGGCGAATGGACGAATGCGAAACATTTATGTTACACACATGGGTACACATACATCGCCATGTGCTGCGCTCATACACTCGACTCGCATCATGCGGGGCAAAGTGCATGGGACTGTACGTTGCACTGCGCGCCTTATATGATCGGGCATGCCTTTACAGGGGAGACTAGAGCGGAGTCTACCAGTCGTTTCAAAATGACTTACGCATGTTAGTATCTTAATATTTCCTTTAATTTCTTGAAAACGGCACGGTAAATTCTAATTTGGCACGGTCATTCTTTTAAAATCAGACCCTAGATTGAGATAAACACAGTCTTAGCCACGCCAAATAAGTTACCCGAGCGCCTCGGTTCATTGAACTTTCGCTATAGCGCAGTAGTAGAGACGAAAGCATTGTGGTTCTTGCGTGTGTATACCATAGCGTATGCCGACTTTCAGTGTGTTGAGCTATGAATCCTGCGTCCGTACGCTAAGTATACCCCGTATAGGAGATCTCCTTTATTGGTATTTTTCCCTCACTGACTACGAGAAATTTATCAAACTGACACAGGAAATATCCAAGAAGCACATCCCCCGAGGATGCAGGGAATATTACGTCCCTGGAATCTCTGCAGATAGCAAAGCCCTCTATGATGAGTACTTGAAGCTTTATGAGGAGGATCCCTTCTCAGATGACACCATGAATGCAGGAGAGTTGCTGACGGTAGCCATTGCCGAAGAGCGAAGGAAATCCTGGCAAGAACTCATCGAAGATGTAGATATGACACACAACAGCAAGAAAGCTTGGTCAACTATCAAAAAGATCAACAACGACCCCAAACAAGCAAAAGTGCACTCCAAAGTCACTGCTAACCAGGTTGCTCACCAGTTGAATGGCAAAATTCAACATAAACTCCAGCAAAAAGAACATCCTCCATGGAACCAGTCCGATGAAGATTCCAACTGGACTTTTACCCTGAAAGAACTCCAGACAGCAATCAACAGCCTTAAGAACGGTAAGGCAGCTGGTCTTGATGACATCCGGACTGAGCAGATTAAGCATTTCGGACAGGTTGCTCTACTATGGCTTCTTACCCTGTATGACAATTGCGTACTCCAGTCCCAACTACCAAAGATCTGGAGGAAAGCTCGAGTAATCGCTATCCTCAAACCAGGCAAAGATCCACAAGCGGCCAAAAAGCTACAGACCAATCTCCCTACTATGCCATCTCTACAAGCTTTTTGAGCGCCTCATCTTGAACAGACTTGGCCCTATTACGGAACAACGTCTAATTCCTGAGCAGGCCGGCTTCCGTCCTGGGAGGTCATGCACAAGTCAGGTTCTCAACTTGACTCAGTTCATTGAAGATGGCTTTGAGAGGAATCAACTTACCGGCGTAGTGTTTGTAGACCTTACGGCTGCTTATGACACAGTGAACCATCAATTACTCCTCAATAAGCTGTACAGGATGACAAGTGACATTCATCTGACCAAACTCATCCAACTGCTACTAGGAAACAGACGTTTCTTTGTGGAGCTGAACGGAAAGCGCAGCAGGTGGAGGATACAGAAGAATGGACTCACACAGGGCAGTGTTCTCGCTCCAGTCCTGTTCAACATCTACACGAATGACCAACCTGTCTCTCCAGGCACAAAGAGCTTCATCTATGCTGACGATCTCGGCATTGCCACTCAGAACAGCAATACCAATGAAATAGAGAGCACCTTAACATCAGCCCTAGACAACCTGACAGTATACTACAGAGACTACCAGCTGAAAGCAAACCCTACCAAGACCCAGGTCTGCTTATTCCATTCACGCAACCGCGAGGCTGGGAAGAAACTATCACTCACATGGAATGGTACCCCCTTGACCACTGCGATCATCCAGTGTATCTTGGCGTTACCCTGGATCGGACACTTTCATTCAAGTGGCATATCGGAAAGGTGAGGGGGAAAGTGAGGACCAGGAAAAACCTCCTCCGGAAACTGACAAACTCCTCTTGGGGTGCCAGTGCATCTACACTACGAGCAACAGCTCTTGCACTTTGTTATTCTGCTGCAGAGTATGCGTGCCCAGTCTGGGAAAGATCCTCGAACTCGAAGAAACTTGACCCACCCTTTCAACGATAGCTGCAGAGCAGCCGACTCCGCACAGGGATGGGTCGATGCAAAGTCAACATGGAAAAGTGGGGATATACAGATGATGACAACATTAACTGCGACTGTGGCACATCACAAACCATGCAACATCTCCTTCAATCTCCTTACCTTGAGGAACAGTGTAGTCAAGAAGATCTGGTGGTTGCGAATGAGACAGCCCTGCGATGTGCAAAGTCATGGCCAAATATTTAATATTCTGGACTAGTGTAGATGTAGGATACGAAAGAAGAAGATTACAAAGCTAACATCTGTCTGTCTTGCTGCTGCAGCTCCCCCCCCCCCCCCCCCAACCCGGAGTTTTGAAAACGGCCCTATTCGGGCAAAAGGCACTTCACTTTTTTGGGGAAAATGTCATATTCGGGTAAATCCATGACATATTTGGTCAAAACCTTGTTATATTTCGGAAAAATCACTGTTATATTAGGACAAAATAATGTCATTCTCTTTATTCGGTTAGATAATTAATGAAACTGGCCTTGAACTCCTCTTAAACTTACTGTGTATAAGAACTCCCGGTTACTCTGTCCATTCTTCGTTAGTTCTCCAGACGTTACTTCGATCTCGATTTGTCTAGCAGTCCCTGCGTTCCCTGGCAATGTCCGACACCGTGTACTATAAATGAAACAGCACCAATATGCAAATTAATAGGACTTACATGAGGTAGTGTGTACAAAATATGATTAAATATATTCAAAGTTAGAATTAGAGAAAAAGAACCGGTAAGTAGGGGGAGGAGAGAATAATTCAATACAAAGATGTGATTTCTCACTTTGTGGTGAAATTAAACTTTTCATTAAACTGGTCTATCATTAAATTTTTATACTGACTTTAAAACGTATTTCAAAAAAGTAATAAATACGATTACCTATAACCAGGTTGGTAATACTGTTCCATCCCTGACAAATCACACGGTTGTCCAGCAACAGTTATCCTGGTAATATCCTCGAAGCGCACTCCTAGATCAGTTCCTGTAATCTCAATCGTTGTGTTACCCTCCAAGGGTCCTGAAGTCGGGTCAAACTTTAAAAGAATGACACAAACGATAACAAGTCTGTCACTTACTCACTTCGTGTTATGCTTTCCTGTGTTTCTTCTTTATCTAAACATACGTTAAAGTGATCCGTGTAAAGTGTCAGATATTGCACAAACTGACATTTGACTCTTCAATCCTATATCAATATCATTGTAAAATAGAATTGAAAGATTTGTGAAAATTTGAAAGAAAACGAACACTGTTTACCTAGTGAAAAGACGAATATTGAGTTCATATTTTATCACCAAATACTGATGGTCTGTTGTAGATTTGTTGCAGTGATAATCATCCGTTTGATCTTGACGATATCCGCACCCGTGTATACAGCTACAGACGGTACGGAATTCATGGAATTTGCGCACACTAGGCTCAAAGTTCAGTGGGTCGGGAACATTTCTCACGCGCGCTGGCAGGACATATTCAGCGACGTCAATTGTACTTTTTATCAATACCGTTAGCTAACGCTTTTGAAATAATGATTTTCAATGATAATTATCTTCATACTAAAGGGACATTTGAAAAAAACCGAACCCTATTTTATTCTTCTCTTACCATAAGCTAAACAACACGGCAGAAGAGAAACGAGGAAGCTCCAAGTATTTTTCGTGGAGTTAGACACTTTACCTGTGCCACTTTAAGGTGTTGATTACTTTATGAAGAAATTCAAAAGTCAAAGGGGTTGTCTGCATTAAGTATTTTAGTAAATGACTATATAATGTTTAGCATACGTTGACGATTCGACTACTTTATGAAGAAATTCCAAATTTAAAAGGGGTTATCTGCATTAAGTACTTTAATAAATGAATATATACTCCGCAAAAAAAGAAACTGGACACTTGTATAAGTTGAAATATTTCATATTAATGTACGATCAAGTGTACATGATCATATATCAAATTAAAGGGAATTTAGTCCTCTACATGCAGGGTATAACTTAAAGGTGTAATCGTTCATGCATGAAATGCCATGGTCAATTAACACTAGCAAAGTCTGTTTTCAAAAATAGCAAAACAATGGAGGACCACACCATTCGACTGAAATGATAGTAAGCGTTTCACTTAAAACAAGATGAGCGGGGCAAGTAAATTATGACATTATTCAACTTTATTGTTATGAACAAACTCTGGAAATACAAATTTGTCAATAAAACAGGGCCAGGTTATGAGAGCATTATCATACTGATCTGTATAATACAGGCATGAAGCTTGTCTATTTCATGTGTCCCCTGCAATTTTAACCATAGTTACCTAGAGAAATGTCATGTTAAAGACTGCCCAAATGTTTGACCAAGGGTAACTTCAGGTTTTGAAGATCCTTGGACTACGGTATAATTCTTGACAAGAATTTATACCATTTTCATGCTGAAATAAGGGCACAAACTGTGATTTTGACTAATAAAGCTTTGCCATGGAATTCCCCATTTTGTTGCTTTTGGATGAAAATAACACCTATAACGTTCACAATTTGTCTTCATGTATACTCTTTATTGAGATGAAGATAGAAAAGGTCACATTTGTAATGAAAAATTATGCCATCTTATGAATATAGCGTTTTAGATTATGCTTATCAACATTTATATGGTTGAGTGGATGTTCCATTTTTGCTATTTTTGAAAACAGACCTTGGTGTGGTTAATTGACCGTGACAAGTCATGCATGAATGATTTCATCTGGATGTCATGCGAATATTGAAGAGGGTAATTTTATCTTTAATTTGATATACAATATCATATATTTTATCGTTACTGAATACGAAATATTTAGTCTCATACAAGTGTCCAGTTTCTTTTTTTGCGGAGTATATATATC
The DNA here is from genome assembly GCA_037951105.1 of Echinarachnius parma. Lineage (NCBI taxonomy): Eukaryota > Metazoa > Echinodermata > Echinoidea > Clypeasteroida > Echinarachniidae > Echinarachnius > Echinarachnius parma. Next base: position 23,625 of record JBAMJV010004904.1, on the reverse strand, counting down.
AAAATAGTATAAGCTCAATGTTTCCGTATATATACTACGCACAAAAAGTTCCGCAATCGAGGTTTGCGCATTAATAACTTTTCTATTACGTTATTACCATTCATAAATTTGGTATCATTGGAAAGCGTGAATTCTCCCCTTTACATTGTCATGGAATGTGCATTGCATCCAAATGTAGGGCAAAGTAAAAAGTGAAATGTTGCAAAATGCACTAATTTTGTCAACAAAGGGCCTTCCTTTTGTTTGAAGATTAAAACGTGGCTTGAATGCATGACCACCTCACCCCCATTCAAGCCAAGGAAGGCACACTGTTGAAAAAATCAGTGCATTTTGCAAAATTTCACTTTCGACTTTGCCCTACATTTGGATGCAATGCACATTCCATGATAATATATTCATAGCAAATGTTATATCAATGTAAAGGGGAGGATTCACGCTTTCCAATGATACCAAATGTATGAATGGTAATAGCGTAATAGAAAAGTTATTAATGCGCAAACCTCGATTGCGGAACTTTTTGTGCGAAGTATATATAGGCCTACGTGGTAATGTCAATGCAAATGATGAGCAGATTTACGACGATGTGAAAAGTGAAGTGAAACAGATAATACAAAGAAACTTACACTCATTATGACCGGTGGACTACACATCCAGGTCATGTTCTTATTGAGAGTCGTTCCGCTTGTCTGACAAACTCCACTCTCCATGACGTTACAGTCATCACCACACCACAGACACTGTAGCTCAGATGGTGTTGCGCTGGAGATAGACATCGGCTGCAGCTGCCATCATTGACAGAGCATTTGAAGAGCGTGACTGGTACAGTTTAAAGAAAACATTGTCTGTTAAAATATGGAAAACTAAATGACAATCCGTTCGCTTAAAGATATTAGCGTCTTTTCGCAACCGGCGACGCGGCCTTCTACAACGCTAATCTTAGCGGGGGGTCGCACTCAGAGCGAAAATTTCCGCGTAGCGTCCAAACCTACGACGGTAGTTGGCCGAAATAGCGTTCTGTATACAGCTACTACGGAGCGGTGTAGATCGGTGGTGGTAAGCCCTTATTTCAATGGGTCAGCCAGAGGTCAGTGGGGTTAGCCAATCAGCGCGCTTGGTCACTCGAGCAAGGAGACGTTCTGTAATAGATCGCGACGGTAGCCAGAGTACGGAGACGCTCACAGCTCATTTAAATACCCCGTCCTCAGCACTTGCGTCGCCGTGCGAAAAGACGCTAATCTTGAGTATGGCCTACTGGTAATGGCCCGGTCAGATATCAACGGATATCGGAAACGTATGCCCAACGAATAGACAATTTGCGAAATTGAATTATCCGGTGATGAAAGTCGTCTCCATTGCTTCATGTACAAAACATAGAACAACGTACATCACCGGACAAGGAACGGAGAAGAAACGAAAATTTAGCTCTCCGTTTGACATCCGTTTGCGCAATCCGTCGATATGTGACCAGGCTATTAGTGGGTATTGCTAAATTTCATAGTGAACTATAGTAATTTAACACTAGTTTAACATCGTAATTCATAACGATTTGTGTTTATCAATTGTTAACATATATGTCGAAGTTGTTTTGCGAGTATTGCAATATAAAATTTCTTGTAAAATTCGTGTACAATACAATACAGAAAAATAATTCAGACGTACATGTATGTCTGATGATTTTTTTTCTTAGAAATTTAAAACTGTCTCCTTTACAATTCGTGTGTGTGCATTGTGGAAAAAACCCGTGAATGGTGAAAATCATACTATTTAATAAAATTCCATTATAAACTAAGCCATACACTTATATTTTAACAAAGGCTTTTCGTTTTCGTATGCGTCATGCGTGCATTTATAGAAGTATAATTAGTAGAACAGAACATATTTAAACCTTTTGGATCGTCCCTGTTGTCAACCATGTTGACATCATTCCATCGAACTGTAACAGATACGTCAGTGGTAAGAATGCTCTCTTGATAGGTGTACTGTAGCAAAAAGAACATACTTGTGTCAACATAATCAAGTTTTGACCAACTTATGTATTGGACGTACTACGTGTATCATACATATTTTGGTATTACATACTTTTGTAGTAAAAAGTTTTCAACTCGCAAAAATAAATTATGTTAACCAACAATTTCCGTCATTCAACTACCAAGAATAAATATCATACAGTTATCGAAATCGTGATGAAATGTAAGTAGTACAATTTATTTAATACAGACTAAAGCGGTCAACTTCCATTGGCTTTATACATACATTAATCGATGCAGCACTGGTGATAATGTACAACTCGACAAATATCACGAAGCATATCGCTGTGGTCATACCTGTTGGTCATTACACATGATGAATGAATCGTTCACTAGAACACCGCTCGTAACATATTCCTCTTCTTCGATGTGTAAGATACAAATGTAGCCCGATACCTATTTGATATAGAAAGAAAATAATGAATTTGAAGTGCTTGTTTTATTTACCAGTCTATATCAAGTTAAACAATTATAAAAAATAAGCTTGTGTCTAGAGTGTATCTGCATTTGTTTATAAATCTAAACACGATCGATACACACCGTAAATTTATAATGTTTTGATAAACTTTTAAAGCCATATTATCATGTAATGTTTTAGCAAGTTTATATAGAATTAGGTTAATACAGGATAGTAAACTTCTGGTCGACTTCTCAATTTATGATAACATTAGCATGCAAGATGTAGAGATATTATTAATGACAAGAAACGTTTCCACGTTACATTTTATGAAAAATTAGTGATTAAAGGGATAGTTGAGTTTTGGTAAACTGAATTTTAGTAACCAAAACCTGCACAATTACATTACAAACTGATAGATATAACTCCACTATGCTCGAAATATTTTCCAGCGGGCCTTGTATTGTTATGAGGGGGGAACACGTTTTCACCTGATAAGCACAACAACAACAAGATCTCGCAAGCATGATATTTTGGTGCATGGTGGCACGGGAAGGGGGTGGGCACGTGCAACATGGCTACTATCATGCCCCTTACAAATTATATTTATGAAAATATATGTGCTGTTTCTCAGGACCTTGCAGACGTTACTGGAGGAAAGATAAGCAATGTGGCTGACACAGGAAGACTGAGAACTCTTTTCAGAAGGTAAATACACACATATATTAAAGGGATGCCTGTAAAGTGTCTAACTACACCATGTACACGGCAATTACTTGGAGCTTCGTCGTTTGTCTTCTACCGTATTGTTTAGCTTATGGTAAGAGAAGAATAAAATAGGGTTAGATTTTTCAAATGCCCCTTTAGTATGACGATATCTATCATTTAGCTCAAGAGCGTTAAAGGGATAGTTGAGTTTTGGTAAAGAGAGTACAGTTTTGGTCAAACTGAATTTTAGTAACCAAAACCTGCACAATTACATTACAAACTAATAGTTATAACTCCACCATGCTCGAAAGGAATGAGCAATTTCAAATGACTAAGTAAAAAGCCTGTTATCATTCAAAAAGAGCCATTTAAAACTCCAGAGTGCGCTCTCTAAAAACTCAATGGTTTCAACCATTTAAAATAAAATATTGTGCATGTGATGTTTTGTTGAAATAGTGATTAGAAAGAGAGATAATCCACAACTATTTAAAAACCTATTTTTTACATTTTTGAAAAGGAAGCATTAAAAAAAAAATTTAACGGCTGGTTCAAAATTATTGAATAATTGTGGGGCCCCACAATTATTACAAATGGTTATGTTTATGGATATTTCAGCCATTTCTGTACCGATTTTGATCAAATAAAGTTTATTCTGTCATTAAAATTGTATGCTCTCTCGAATTTGACACTCAGTTTGTCATTATCTCACAACAAAATTATTTCGTGTAGCGCCCTCTATGCCAAAACTCAACTATCCCTTTAACTTTTAGATGATAGTCAAATTGTAGTTTTGTATATATATGTTTTGCGGTCTCCAGTACAAACAAAGCCTTATAATAATAAATGTTCCTTTTCTTTCAGTACCTGCGGTTCCTTTGTAGGCAGATTCTTTGCGATCAAGTTGAATCCAGAAGATACGCCAACTGGTATGGACATGTCTGTCTCATCAGACACTCGGAGAAGTTGCGGACAAGATTCAAGACCCTGTGCAAAGAATAAATAAATTTACTTCTTGATTAATTTGAAATAGTAACGAGTAGGATCTAAAAATTAATATATTCACTACGAACGAAAACAAGTGGAACTTCAATTCATAAAATGCAACGCAGAGGCATTAGAGGAGTTTGTTACCTTTATCTTGTTTATAATTATATTCTTTGTAAAAAAAAAAAAATTTAGAAAAATTTGTTCACGTGTTTATAGTTCAGCAAAACTTTATTTTCAACTACCGGTAAGGAAATTATTCTAAACGTAGATAAAGTAGTGGTTTTGTTTATTTACATGAAACGCCACATTTAAGGATATAATCGAATTTACTATCGGGTGATTTAAATTACTTGTATGTATCATTTAATTCATTGGTGTAGGTTGTCGATTTGATATTATAATTGCATTAATATATTATGCAATATATTTATCGTTTGATTTTTAAAACTAAGCGTACAGAGAAAATGCTTACCCTTTCCATTGTGACAATGGTGTCATCAGTCTGACACGAAGAGCTGTCATTGGTACATATGTTGTCATAGACACACCAATCACATGGCCACCGACTCACACAAGAGAAGCAGCTGCACGGTGACGATCAATTAGGGTAATTGGGTAATTAGATAATGAAGGTGTCATCTTTACATGATATAGACGCTATATCCGATAGCAAAAATAAACATAATAAGCTACATTCAGCAATATGAGATAGGGTGGGAAAAAAACGTTTGTAAAAATAAAAATCATCTCTATGAAAGGTCTGTGAAATTATAATGTTTGGACAACGAACGATACATTTTGTTTAGACGTGTGATAACTCATCTCTACAAGACTTTACATCTGCACAATGACTTAAATTAAAAAGCAAGCATGGATGCGGTAGAAAAGGGTACTTAACACTCAAATGTTAAAATGCAAGATGCAGTTTCAAATGTTCAATACGGTATGATTTTTTAAATGGCTTGATATTGGGCAAGTTACATGTATTAGTAAGTCTATATACTGTGGGTCTTGTGTAAGTTTATGTAATTCATTTCTTTATCGCGTTGAAACCATGACATTACAAGCGTCTGAAATCTTACGATTGTAATTCTTTGCAGTCGTAGAAGAAGAACTCCCTGCTGACAAATGCGACGCCAGTCTCGGTTGACACAACGGACAACTCCATGGCCACATGTTCATCTAAATGATTTTTTCAAATAAGGGAAAAAGAAGTTAAATCAGTAGATCTTGTAGCATAGAATGTTCTGCATAATATTTGTAGTAAGTTTAATAGGAGGTTATTCTGCACATCCCCTCTGCTCCAGACTCGTATATATACTGAAAATATTGCTCCTGGAATGCCTTTAATAGGCGTTCAAGAAATAATCTTTGGAGACTTCTTACAGATACAACCATAAAGCAAATTAACCAGTAATACATTTAATGAGCAAAGAAAGTGGTATTCGCCGGAAATCGAACCCGCGACCTCCAGAGTTTTAGACCGGTGCTCAACCATATGGAACCACAGATACCCTTGCAAGGGGGTACTTCCCATTAAACGCTTTTCAATGCTCGTAACATTAAGAAGCTATATAAATTACCTGACACTTATACAAGTTAACTTAATATCCTTGGGTGGTGTCAGGTCTATATGGCTTCTGAATATCACGAATATCTAAAAAGGGTTTCAAGGGAAGTACTCCCCAAAAAGGGTCTTTGTGGCACCACTGGTCTGTATAGGAATAGGGAGGTTCGATTCCCGGAGAAGTCAATATTCCTTTGCTCATTTACCAAAGAGTAAGGAGATATAAACTGTACTGTAAAAAGTGATATACCAAATGACATAACATCATTGTGATAAAATAGGCGTAGTCTTGCTGTATTGTATGGTACTAACTCATATAGTAATCACAGTTAATTTGGCAGATTAGAACTGTCATTGTTTAAGTGACTGCTACATGGGATTGTGTTCATTGACGTAGCTAGGAATTTGACTGTGGTTGGGGCACCGTGGGGTCTGACATTTTCGAAGGGAGCGCAGGTTTTCAGTCAAACAAACAAAGTCATCACACTCTTCCGTTTATCGTATCACAATGACTTATATTTACCTTATAAACATTTTGCAAAAATAAATATATTTGCCATAACTGATTACATAATTTGGCCGAAAATTATCATATCTACCTTACAAATTACGGATTAAGCTTATTCCTTATTCTCGGCTAGCATGATTTATGGTGGGGGTCTAAACAATGTGTAGCTCCGTCCCTGCATGTGTAAAGATCAGCTTTTACCATTCATAATGAAGAATTGTACTGTTATATATTTACCTCCTTCTGGTATCGGTGGTATGTAGTTCTCAGGAGGAGTCACACAGCTGATGACCATCCCATTCGTAGAAGCAGGGGCGGTATACGACATGACGTCATCATGATCAAAGGCACAGGTGTACTGGTAGCTGGCTGGCAGGTCGGGTAGTTGCTCGACGGTAAGAGAAATCTTCGTAGCAATAACATGACATAATTAATAACAATTACGTTATGTTCACGATTACTATAGGCAGTGGCGTACCCAGGATTTTTTCAAGGGGGGGGGGTTATTTCGGCAGCCAAATTTATTAGGCCGAGACCATTGGTTGAGAGTCGTGTAAGCGGGGGGGGGGGGGGGGGGGGGGGGGGGGTGTGCATGGAAACATTTTGAAGCCGAGACCAAGTACCTTCAACATTTTCGAGGCCGAGACCAGGACCGGTCAACATTTGCTAGGTCGAGACCGAGACCATTGGTTGAGAATTGTGTAAGCCGGGGGGAAGGGGGTGTCCGTAGAAAATTTTCGAAGCCGAGACCAAGTACCTTCAAAATTTTCGAGGCCGAGACCAGAATTATTGGCAATTTTCGAGTAAGCAGGGGGGGGGGGGGGTGTTCGTTGAAAATTTTCTAAGCCGAGACCGAGAACTATCAACAGACAGATTTTTATGGTGGCATTACGGGGACCTTTTGCCCCAAATTTTGCGAAATTTTGGCCCAAATTTAGCCAAATTATACAAACTTTGCTAAAAATTTGCCAAAGTTTTGGCAGAATTTAGGCCAAAATGTTAGGATTCTTCGCAATATTCGAGGCCGAGACCAAGTTTCTTCAAAATTTTGGCGGTCGAGACCATCGGTAATGATGGTCGAGACTGCTAAAATGTGGTCTCAAGGGGGGGGGGGGGGGGGGTAAAGATAAAGGGGGGTTCAAACCTCCCCCAAAAAAGTTATTTTTTGGTCAAAGGGGGGGGGGGGGGGGGGGTTGAACCCCCCAATCCCCCTTCCCCCGGTTACACCTATGACTATAGGAGTCTGCTAGCGTTAATTCCTTCAATGTGTTTGTGTTTGATTTCTGTGTGTATCTGACAATGTTTCACGACTTTATTTTAAGTGCGTGTAAAATAAAATGTTAATTTTTATCTAATTCCTTGTAAGTAAACAGGCATATAATATACATAAACAAGTTATTAAGAAGCATGTTATTTTTTTTAATTTGCTCGACTTTTTACACCAAAATAACCCTTGATCCCTGAGACGGGTATGGAAAGAGAAATTCATGGTCTATAGTTAGGATACATATGCAGCAATGAAATATAAATTTAAGAACTTTAGCGAACATATCACAATGATATCGTTATTGGTTTACAGAGCAGAAAACTTACTTGCTGTTCATTCAGACCGTATGGCATTCTATCCGTGGGCTGGATGTCTAAAATGTTAACACACTCCAGGCTATTGACGGAGAGCCAGCGGGTCGATTCATTTGACAAAGGACAATCATGGAACCTTGAACACCTGATATACGAGTCGAAAGAGAGGATGTAATTTTTTGTTCTCAATAACCACCTTTATTATTATTATTAAAAAAACATACTTATAGGAGACGTTAGAAAAACATTTAGGAATTAGACATGAAACGTAATTGTATCATTATCCAAATATCAATTTACCTGTGTATGAGTTATATACTTATTCAAAAGTACAATCATTATCAGTTATACAAATGCTCAGCGAATGAATAAGCAGCAAACTATAAAGTACGGTCATTGTTGATTAGACCCAATCAAACATTAAATGTCGAATACTTCAAGGTTTGGCAAAATATTCTTGCAGATTAATATAAACCAATAATGTAATTCAAGAAGATTACTACCTTGCTTCTAGAGTGCACCATCCGCAGTAAGGATCTCCCAGAAACCCATCCCATACACCGGCGCACTCCTCACAAGTTTGGTACTGGCTGCAGTTGGCGAGAGACAGTCTAACAACCTTGTTCTGCGGAGATAGCACAACGATTACAAGGATCGAATGTTTCTTATAATCTCAAAGTTGAGAGGTCACATATTCAGACGCTTTATATCTGTATGTACCTCGTCAAATGATTATGACTGTACTGCACTAAAAAAAGAAAAAAAGAAAAGATAAATACATAATATTATATATGTCATTCAATCAAGGTATAATGATTCCTTATTCCTCATGATAACAAGAATTTTTTTTTAGAAGGCTGCCACACATTGACCCTTGGTTTTTTTACCTTTGTTTTGCTTATGCAATGATAACCTATACGGACAGCATAAACATGAAGGGGCTTTGAAAAGCTACAAATCCAAAGGATTTCAAGAGCTCCACCTTCTGGATCCCCGAAGAGTCCCCACGGCGGGACCATGGGGCCCTGCCCGAAGCGGCTCGCACTTAAACGCTTACACATAGGTTGGAGCCCCCAGCCCCCCCCCCCCCCTCCTCCCCTCCTCGAATTCCTGGCTACGTCACTGATCTTAAAAGAGAGTAAATGATCTGTTTTAAACGAGGACAAATGAAAGGAAATATGTGTTCCTTACCTCTGATGCCGTTTCACTTGAGTTTAAGGCGAGTGTGATCTCGTCCTGCTCCTCATGGAGGAATATGTCCCTTAAGACAGAACCACTTCCTAGATGAACGGTATCGTAGATGTAGGCAGATGAACTGTTGTTAATGTATATCTTGATAGGAAGAGAGTGGGTGAAACATGACGTTAAACACAATTGTAGCAAGACTTGAGCTTAAAGCGACGGTGATTTCGCCCGCTATTCATGTAGGAGCATGTCCCTTTTAAAAGACAGAACCACGTACTAGATGTACGGTCTCGTAGATGTAGGCTGATGAGTTGTTGACAATGTCTATCTTGAATTAAAAGAGAAAGGGAAATATGGTATTAAAGGCAATTATAGCAAGATTGGAGCTTAGAGCGGAGATCATCTCATAGGCTCATTTTGGTCTTCATTGAGGAACATGTCCCTGAAAACAGAAACACTTCAAAGATGTACAATCTCGTAGACGTAGTTTGATGAATTGCTCATCATGTTAAACTTGTCTTGAAGAGAGAACGAAATACCGTGATTCAATTTAAATACATTTGTAGCACGAATTGAGCGAGATGGTGATCTCTTCCTGATCTTCTTGGAGCTAATGTCATCTAGTAGACATGGTAAATGGTAAATTTTTACACAGTTGTTCTCTATTCATGAAAAACAAACAAAATCAATGTGAAATTTGTCTGGTGAAGTAATTAAAAAAAATTAAGTTTCAAGTGGGAGTAGCTAGTAAGTATTTGTATTAGCAAATCAGATAAGGAATATTATCCATATACCAAACAATCAATGCATTATAGACTCCACTCGCTTGAAAGACATTTGCTCCGAACTAGCGTATACCGTAGAACACCATCGTCAAGCACCCCCAAGCACCAATATGCATCTTGCTTTTAAAGAGCGCCCGCTCTCTGTCCAAACAAGAAACTTTAATCAAGAATGCAAATAATGGTGAGGAATATTCATGAGGATAATAATGGAGGTGAATCTCATGGAAACGTCTTTAAAAGCAAGATGCGTATAGGTGCTTGGGGGTGCTTGACGATGGTGTTCTACGGTATACGTATTACTTTGTAGTATTACATTTGAAACATTTATATTATTCATGTTAGTTACATTATAAGAAATCGAATCATGAGGTCTCCATCTGCATTTTGTATGACAGCAATGGTTGTGTTTCTATGGCAGTGATGGTGGAGGTCATGGTTAGCACTGCCCGCATAAGAAAACCATTGTCTTCAAATAGGTGTGATGCATAATAGACGACTTATCCTGTAGCGACTAGCGCAATGCTATATATTCATTAGATATTCATTTGTATCCTATGACCGAGTAAATAATAGTGTAAAGCGCTATGACACATTATGTATTAAGCATATTAGAAATTATAATTATTATTATTATTTGTATGATGCTTCAGAAAAAATTGCAGCAAATTGATATTGTATATCCAATCTCGAGAATATATCCACTTCAATTTCCCATCACCGTGGGAGTATGTTCTCGTTCTCTAACAGTGATGAAGTGTGGTAAAGATCTCGTCCAGGATTTGGTAGTCAAGATGAGATGATGGTCAAACTTTGATGCATGCTTGTGGATTATCACTTTCGTTATTCAAATGTCACATAAGGAATTGTTTTTGTAATAATTTGTTTAAATTACCTTCTGGATGTCTCCATCTTGATTTCTAACTACAAGGATTATGTTGTCCCTCTCTATGACGGTAAGGATAAGGGTTAATGCCCATGACCAGGTATACGGATAGGAAAAGCGTGGAGGATTATGATGCTTTGATGCATGCATGTAGGCTAGTATGTAAACAATATCAGTTTTATTTACACGTATCTTTACCCTGTCATTCATGTTTGAAACTGTTAAACTTAGGTTGTATTTTTCATATAACTACAAACTACCTTCTGAATGTGTCCACCTCTATTCCCCACCACAGCGATTGTATGGTCCCTTTCTATGACGGTGATGATGGAGGTTGGTGCTGAACCTTGCCAGGTGACAAGAGGGGTAGCCGTAGTAGAAGCAGAACTGGATGCGTAGGCGTAAATGTAGTATCGTGCATCTCGTTCGTATGCCGTGCATTCATACGACGATGGATTCAGACGAAGTCCTGCGAACTGTGTTGATAAAGGGAATATATTTTGTATTTTACTTTTTCCAAATAAATTCAATTCAATTAATTACCTTTAGAAAGTCTCCACATTGGTTTCCAACAACAGCGATGGTATGGTTCCTCTCTATGACGGTGATGATGGAGGTTGGTGCTGACCCGGTCCAGGTGAGGATATGAGCCACATAAGGATGGGCATCGGATGTATACGCGTAGAGTTGAACTTGTGCGTCATATCTAGATGTGCATTCAAAATCTGTATGATCTCATAAATGTTGGTATTGGAAACTTGAGGAATCAGCATTGCATTTAAATATTGAATGATCATCTCTTGCGAACTATAGAAGAGATAATTAGTTACCGCCGGTCATGAAACAATGCATCGTTATTTTATCAACCTCAATGACAAATAACATTGTAAGTCGTTTGTAAGACTCCTCAACGGATAGGAAAATAGTTCCATTTAACAAACAAGTCAACATATTCGATTGACCGTTACACGAACCCACATAATAAACTAAGAAAGCAAATCTTTTAGAACGAGCTTTGATCGATGTTGCTTAGAATTCATTCTGTTATTCCTTATATAAAGATTATTAGCATAATGTGCAGATTGAGTGCTAAGTAACAAGTTTAAAGTTGACTTAGGGCGTTGATACATTTCTATATTAAAAATAGGTCATTGTATTATATATATTTACATGAATTTAACGGCTATAGTTTTCTGTCAAACCTGGCTGTATCATTCGGTTACAGTCCGTTATTCCGAAGGTTCGTTATACCGAAGGTTCGGTTATTCCGAAGGTTCGTTATTCCGAAGGTTCGTTATTCCGAAGATTCGCTATTCCGAATATTAATTCGGGTTCGTTATTCCGAAGGTTCGTTAGTCCTAAAATAAAATCGGGTTCGTTATTACGAAGGTTCGTTATTCCGAAGGTTCGTTTATCCGAAAATAAAATCGGGTTCGTTATTCCGAAGGTTCGTTATTCCGAAGGTTCGTTAATCCGAAAATAAAATCGGGTTCGTTTTTCCGAAGGTTCGTTATTCCGAAGGTTCGTTAGTCCGAAAATGAAATAGGGTTCGTTAATCCGAAAATGAAATAAATACGACGTAGGAAAAATTTGATTTCAATTAAGCAATGTTGCATACCGTATTTGCGTGTGTATTATCCGCTCCGGTGTATTAACCGCATCCCTAACTTGATTTAGAGCAGTGTGGTCTTTGATTTGATTTGATTTGAATTTATTTCCATATTTCACAAATAAATGTTGAACAAGTAATTATACAAACAAACAATACATTCATAAACGAAATACAATTAAATAAATAAATTGTAGACTAATATACAATAAAATATTACATAATCAACAATTTGTTTGTAATTAACATAACGTGAAATATGGGGGAACCAAAAAGAAGCAATGCTTGTAAAAACATTTGGTTCCCAGGGGTAATTGTGTCTAATCAATATTTAATCAAACAATATGTAATGAAAGAAAACGAACAAAGAAAGACAAAACAAAAAAAGAATAAAAGAAAAAAGACGACAAGGTGCCATGCCAAACAACAATGGAAATGGGGATCAATCCTACTCTATAATTGCCGTGGCTGATGCTGCTACCAATAATAATATTAATAATCATGATCTTTTAAAGGTTTTGCACTTCGATTCGTCTTCACTGTGTGTGTCAGGGGCGCCAAAGGCAGTGTTTGACTAGGGGGGGGGGGGGGGGGGGGGGGAGTGGTGCTTCCCTTCGACAACTCGACGGCAACCCAGTTCCCGCTATTTCATTTTTTGATTAACGAACCCTATTTCATTTTCGGACTAACGAACCTTCGAAATAACGAACCTTCGGAATAACGAACCTTCGGAATAAACGAACCAGATTTTATTTTCGGACTAACGAACCTTCGGAATAACGAAGCTTCGGAAAAAAGAACCTTCGGAATAACGAACCCGATTTTATTTTCGGATTAACGAACCTTCGGAATAACGAATCTTCGGAACAACGAACCTTCGGAATAACGAACCCGCTTTTATTTTAGGACTAATGAACCTTCGGAATAACGAACCCGATTTTTTTTAGGAATAGCGAATCTCCGGAATAACGAACCCTCGGAATAACGAACCTTCGGAATAACGAACCTTCGGAATAATGCAACAAATGTTCGGATTAACGAACCCTATTTCATTTTCGGATTAACGAACCCTCAGGTATACGAAATTTGCGCGTTCGGAATAACGAACCTTCGGAATAATGAACGTTCGGAATAACGAACCTTCGGAATAACGAAGCGCACCCTATCATTCACCGTAGCCAACGATAATTGGTTATGTATTGCTCTCCGCCATACTAAACATATATCGACAGAAGTGTCAATCTATTTTTTTAAACATGACATAAAGATAACATTCTCGCGATTTGTCTTTTGGGGCTCCTTTTTTCATTCTTCTTGGCTCTGATATTTACCATTATGTACGGGCTTCACATATTTAGCACATACCCAGCTAGCCACCTGACGTCGGGCCGATGTCAAAAGTTGTTGGCCGGATGTCGGCATATCGAGGTTGGCTAGAAGTTAAAATGTCCGCCAGCCCAACATCGTCACTACGTCATTTTGTGATATATTGGCATAACGTCAATTTCCGACAATGGCCCAACATCATCTCATGACATTGGATCAACATAACATTATGATGTCGGCTCGAGGTTAAAATGTCCGCTAGCCCAACATTGTCACGACATCATTCTGTGATGTTGGCCCAACGTCAATTTCCGGCAAACTCGGCAAATGGTCATAAAATGGATGTTGCGTTGATGTCAATAGTCCGACATGAATATGACATCTCATGAATGACGTCGGGCTAATATCGCGCCGATGGAACTGATAGCAATTTAGGAAGTCGGTAAATGGTTGTAAAATTGATGTTGGGCCGACGTCAATGATTAGACATGAATATGACATCTCAATGATGACGCCATAGCGATATCCTGCCGATGTCAGCCTCTTGCAGCTATGAAACAACTCGGCAAATGGTCATAAAATTGATGTTGCCCCAATGTCAATAGTCCGATGTGAATATGACATCTCATAAATGACGACTAATTATGGATGCATGGTGTACATATCATTCTAAGCCGAACTCGTATGGGAGGGATTCAAAGTTTGACAAAAAGTTGAGATTTGTCTGTTAATTAGGCACTTTTAACAATACCTGTATACTCACTTTTCTCTAATTCCTAGGAAGCACAACGGAATAACCCTGTTAGCCACCTGACATTGTGCCAACGTTGGGCCGATGTAAAATTCGTTGTAAGAGGACGTTGGGCCTACATTAAACATGCGACGTCACGGCGACGAAAGCATGTCCGCCAGCCCAACATCAGCGCGGCGTTTTTTGTTTAATGCTGACCCAACGTCATTTTGCCCAACATCAATTATTGACAATGGCCCAATGTCAGTTCTAACGTATGCCCAACCTCGATTCTTGACGTTGAGAGAACATAAAGTTCTGACGTTGGCCCGACGTTAAAATGTCCGCCAGCCCAATATTGTCTCAACATCATTTTGTGATGTCGGGCAAATGTCAATTTCCGACAATGGCCCAACACCGAATCCTGACATAGGACAAATATCAAATTCTGATGTGGGCTCGACTTTAAAATGTCCGCCAGCCCAACATTGGCCCAATGTCATTTTGTGATGTTGACTTACCATTAATTGTTGGCACTGGCCCAATGCCAGTTACCCAACAAAGGGCCAACATCAAATCCTGACGTTGGCCCGACATTAAAATGTCCGCCACCCCGACATTAGCCCAATGTTATTAATTGAACCTCAATATGACATTTCAATTATGACGTCACACCGATATCCTGCCGATGTCAGAATTAGCAGCAATAAAACAAGTCGGCAAATGGTCATCGAATCGATGTTGCACCAATGTCTATAGTCCTACATGAATATGACATCTCATAAATGACGTCGGGCTAATTTAGCGCCGATGTTGGAACTGGTAGCAATTAGAGAGGTCGGTAAATGGTTGTGAAATTGATGTCGGGTCGATATCATTAAGGAGACAAAAATATGACTTATCAATTTTGACGTCGAACCGAAATCCTGTCGATGTCAGAATGGGCAACAATGAATCGAATCGGCTTATAGTCATTAAGTTGATGTTGAGCCGATGTCAATAATCCGACATGAACATGACATGTGCAATGTGACGTCGTGCTAATATCACGCTGATGTCGGAAATGATAGCAATTTAGGAGGTCGGTAAATGGTAGTAAAATTGATGTCGGTCCGATGTTATTAATTAGACATAAATGTGACCTCTTTAATATGATGTCAAGCCGATGTAAGAACTTGCAGCAATGACACAACTCGGCAAATGTTCATTAAATTGATGTTGTGGCGACGTCAGTGATTAGACCTGAATATGACATCTCAATGATGACGCCATAGCGATATCATGCCGATGTCAGAACTGGCAGCATGAAACAAGCCGGCAAATGGTCGCCAGTTCCGACATCGGTACAACATTGACCCAACGTCATATTTGAGCTGTCATATTTATGTATATTTAATAACATAAGCCCAAGATCAATTTTACAATCTTTGTTTTACCAACCTCTTAATTTGCTACCAGTTCTAACATCGGCGCGATATTAGCCCGACGTCATATTTGAGATCTCTTATTCATGTCGGATTAATGACATGGGCACGACATTAATTTAATGACCATTTGCCGACTTGTTCCATTGATAACGGTTTTGACATCGACGGGATAATGGTTTGACGTCATATTTCAGATGTATAATTAATTACATCGGTCCGACATCAAATTTACAACCATTTATTATAACGACCTCTTAAATTGCTACCAGCTCTATCATCGGCACACTGTCGAACCGACGCCATATTTTAGATGTCATATTTATGACGGATTAATGACAGGACATTAATCTTACCATTTGCCGACTTGTTCCGTTGCTGAAGGTTCTGTCTTCGACGGAATATATGTTTGCCGTCATAGTATCGATGTCTAATAAATTACATCGGGCTGACATCAAACTAAACACCATTTACAGACCTCTGCTAACAAGTTCTAACATCGGCACAATATCGGACCGACATCAAATTTGGGGTCTCATATTCATGTCGCAGTATTGACATGGGCGCAACATCGATTTGATGACCATTTGCCTACTTGTTTTATTGCTGCCAATTCTGACATCGGCAATATATCGGTGTGACGTCATAATTGAGATATCATATTGAGGTGCAATTAAAAACATTGGCCCGACATCAATTTCACAACCATGTACCGACCTCTTAAATTGCTACCAGATCCAACATCATCACAATATCGGACTGACGTCTTAATAGAGATGTCATATGTATGTAGGAGCAATGACATCCGCCCGACATCTATTTAATAGCCTTTCACCGACCTTTAAAATTGCTATAAGTTCCGACAACTGTGCGGCATAGGCCCAAAGCTGTATTTGAGTTGTCATATTTATGTTTAATTAATAACATTGGCCCGACATAAATTTCACAACGTTTTACCGACCTCTTAAATTACTACCAGTTCCAACATCGGGGCGATAGAAGGCCGATTTTATATTTGAGATGTCATATTCATGTCGAATTATTGACATCGGCATAACATCCATTTAATGACTATTTAATGATTAGTTTCATTAATGCCATTTATGACAACGGCAGGATATCGCTTTGGCGTCATAATTGAGATGTACTATGGATGTCCAATAAAACACATTGGTCCGACATCAATGTTACCATTTACCGACCTCTTTAATTGCTACAAGTTCCAACATCGGCGCGAAATTATCCCGACGTCATATTGGAGATGACATATTCATGTCAGAATATTGACATCGGCTGAACATCGATTTCATGACTTTTTGCCGACTCGTGTCATTGCTGCCAATTCTGACATCGGCGCGATATCGGCTTGACGTCATATTTTTGATGTCATATTGATGTCCAATTAATAACATCCGTCCGACATCAATTCCACAACCATTTACCGAACTCTTAAAATGATATATTCCGACATCGGTACAACATTGGCCCAACGTCATATTTGAGATGTCATATTCATGTTGGTTTATTGTCATCGGCCCAACATTAATATTACAACCGTCTATCGAGCTCTTAAATTGGTATCAGTTTCGGCATTGGTGCGATTTTAGCGCGACGTTTTATTTGAGACGTATTTTTTTGTCAGCTTAATGACATCGGCACGACATTCAACTACAACCATTTTCCGACTTATTTCATTTCCAAAACCTCCAACTTAAATTCGACGTTGGCGTTATGTTGGCGCGACGTCTGTTTGCCGACCGCGATCTTGCGACGACCTGCCGACACCGGTCCGACGTCAGTTAGCTAGCTGGATACTTATACTATTTTTGTTAACTTGCTTTGAGAATCTTGAATGAATTTATTTCGTTTGATCGATTACAAACATTAGTAATTCAAAAGTAAAAAAAAAAGAAGTATTGCTATCGGGGAAATCATGATCGATTATAAGCGATCGTAAGTGAAATGAAAATTTTAGATTTTTGGAATTATTTATATTAAAAAATATACTTTTGTCATGTCCTTGCTGCTGTATATAATTTAGAAGGACATATAAGAATATAAATAACACCTTTAAATAGTGTTATGAATATGATTTGAAGGTGGATTATTTCAGATTCAACGTTCTGCAAATACTAACCATTACAAAACATACATGCTAAGAAGAAGTGTATATATATTATACCGATTGCGACCTATGTTTGTAGGACGATAGGATGATAGGTTTAGGAGTAGGCAATAGGTGTAGGAATAGGATATTTATGATTTATGAATGAATGTGTATAAAGGTTAAACTAAATGCATGAATCGAACGTGGAATCTATGCATGTTTTTCCAATTTCTTTTTACGTTTTTGATGTTGGTCCTATGTTGGCCATTTGACATTGGGCCATTGTCAAATTTTGATGTTGGTCCAGCATCAGAAAATGACGTTGGGCCAATGTTGGGTTAGCGGACATTCAAACGTCGGGCGAACGTCAAGATTTGATGTTGGGCCAACGTCAAGATTTGATGTTGGGCCAACAATAAAAAATAACGTTGGGCTAATGTCCAGCTGGTGGACATTTTAATGTCGGGCCAACGTCAGAATTTGATGTTGGCCCAACGTCAGGATTTGATATTGGGCCATTGGCGGAAATTGACGTTGGGCCAACATCACAGAATGATGTCGTGACAACGTTCAGCTAGCGGACATTTTAACCTCGAGCCGACATCATAATGTTATGTTGGTCCAATGTCATGTGTTGATGTTGGGCCATTGTCAGAAATTGACGTTATGCCAATATCACAAAATGACGTAGTGACGATGTTGGGCTGGCGGACATTTTAACGTCGAGCGGACATTTTAACCTCGAGCCAACATCATAATGATATGTTGGTCCAATGTCATGAGTTGATGTTGGGCCATTGTCGGAAATTGACGTTATGCCAATATCACAAAATGACGTAGTGACGATGTTGGGCTGGCGGTCATTTTAACGTCGAGCCCACATCAAAATTTGATATCTGTCCTATGTCAGGATTCGGTGTTGGGCCATTGTCGGAAATTGACATTTGCCCGACATCACAAAATGATGTTGGGACAATGTTGGGCTGGCGGACATTTTAACGTCGGGCCGACGTCAGAACTTGATGTTCTCTCAACGTCAGGAATCGATGTTGGGCCTACGTTAGAACTGACATTGGGCCATTGTCAATAATTGATGTTGGGCCGAAATCGCTAATGACGTTGGGCCAGCATTAAAAAAGACGCCGAGCTGATGTTGGGCTGGCGGACATTTTCACGTCTCGGTGACGTCGCATGTCGCATGTCGCATGTTGGCCCAACGTCCCCTTACAACGAAAATGACATCGGCCCAACGTTGGCACGACGTCAGGTGGCTAGCTGGGTACTGACCCAATTTTTCATCGCTTATTTACATTAAAGGTCCATGATATTTATAAGCTGCAAATTGCAACAGTTATGTATGAGGCAAGTAAAGGTAAAGTACCATCACAGTTTTTAGATTAGTTTTATTTGTAATATAGATATTCATAATTATTCTACTCGAAATGCAATCAATTATCATTTATATAATCACACTCTAATAATAACGCATAAGTCCATTAGACATGCTGGCCCCGACGTGTGTAATCCTCTCCCAAACGATATTAACAAATCGTCCCTCAGTTATATCGTTTAGAATGGCAATGAAAAAATAACTTGATTCAATTGTATAATTTACTCTAATTTTGATTATACTTCTCCACGCCGTCTTCTATGATAATGAAATAACGGATTCCATCTCCGAGTGGAATCAGGTTTTTTGTATTGGTCCGTTAGCTCAAGTGACTTCCACTCGGGGGAGGGGTTAGTTCAATTAGACCACCGTTAGTTTTCAAAATATAAAATACAAACAAACAAATCCAGAGATAAAGTGCTTGGACACGATTTAAATTAAAATGTCACTTGGCAAATATTTATTTACGATAAAATGCATGTCGGGATTACAAATCCCATTTAATTACTTTCAACTAAAGCAAACTTATCTAATTAGCAGACTTAAAATCTAAATCAACCAGTTGCAATAAATGTTATTGCAAGGCGTTCCATAAAGGTAAGTAAGAATAAAAATAATACCTACTTAATTAATTAGCTATCAAACACTTATACTAAGGTCTTAGGGGGGGGGGGGGGGGGGGGGGGAAGGGATATGTAAAGGAGTGGGTCACATTGGACACAACTCCCCACGACTAGACCCACGAATGCAGTACGCATTGGTTCAAATCTATGGCAAGCCGTTTTTAACATTTATTCCTATTTCTTGATATCAATAATTCAATTACTTGATAATAATTTGAAGAGGTCGCTTCCAAAAGGCCGCTAAATCCACTTTCCATAAAAATTAACGATATATCTAGATGTATAATCTACGTAGCTATCTATGAATCCACATTTTACAACAAACTAACTCACTCAAAATCAAAATATAGAAAGTTCAATTTTATATTCACATAGGCACGTGTACAAAGTGGGACAAAGAAACCCGTTTTTCTTCGGAAGTTGATAAGTGGATTTTAGCGCCTTTGGTTGAAAGCTCTTCATATCAAGAAATCGAATTCTTGATATCAAGAAATACTTTTTCAGTATTGGTAATACTTGATATCAAGAAATAAACTGATATCAATAATACCACTCCTTTAAGGCTTGGTACGAACAGTCACGTTCACGTCACGTGAACGGTTCTGTACCTTTTGTGAAACAGGTCACCCAAATCTACGAAGTGTAGGGTAAAGTGACCCAACAATTTGTCGTTTTCCATGCCGGTAAAAACTCGAATCGTCACGTCTACCAAAACGTGACGTGAGAGTGTTTAATCATTATTTGTAAAAGTTAAAGCGCTTGTTACTAAGACTAGTCATGACGTCATCCAGAATATTCTCGGACGACACAACTTTCCCTTTTTGTGCGATGGAATTCCTATGAGATTGCGTGTTTAAGGAGTTGTCGCAGCGCACAAAAAATTGTATGTAAGTGAATGGGGACCGCGAACAAAGTATCAGACAGTAGTTGTTAGAGGGAGAAAATAAATCTTTCTAACAGATAACGTTAAATAGAAATGGATAATCAAATTAGAAACTGTGCTTATATTATGTTTGGTCTAAACATTCGTGGTCCAAACGGAGATCGGAAACTGGTTACTCGCTACAGCCAACTACGGACTGTGTCCGCTTAGGTCTAGCTAGCCACCCCGACCGCCAGGCGCCAGGGGCTCCGGCCGCGGCCCGCGGTGCTTGCCTAGCAGTACACGGTGAGGTGGGCCAGCTGTATATTACCGGGTTTAGTTAACAACACAATTACTTCAAGGGTGACAAGTTACCAATTTGTTCTGAGCGTCCCTTTGGCCCATGTGTATTGCATAACTCAACAATTATTAATTAGGCTCATCTTCAAATGCAAACGGTGTGCAAATTATTACACCTTGTACACTGCACATCTGAGTGGTTTAATTTAAGAAAGAGCTCATTTTGCACATGCTTACTGTAGCCTATAATGATGCCATGAGAATGCTTCTGAGGGTACCAAGATACTTTAGTGCTAGCCAATGTTTGCCGAAATAAATGTCCCTGCCTGACAAGCTGTATTAAAGATCTCATGTTCAAATTCATGCATAGAGTGGATGTCTCTGATAATGGTATATTAATTGTTTTAGTAAATCCTCCCATATAGTTGCATTAGGTACACATCAGGCCTTTGGGAATTTTGGCTTAGTAGCCTTGCATGGCTCATGGAGAGATACTGATAACTTTGTGCATGTCCCATGGACTTTTGTGCAGTAAAGTTTATTCTTGTTGCTTGTTATTATAGTACATGTTAGTACATTGCCTTGATGAGCAGGGATAGTCATATCATAATAGTGGTATGCACTTTATAGTTTGAAGTACTTTAACCCTGAACATGCATGTGAGTTAATGTACACAGTTGATTGTAATAAGTATGTTTTTTCATACAGTTATAAGTTAGAATATTGTGTTTGTTAGAGTTTAGATTGTAGTTTATATACATAGTCTAGTTCGGTTTATTTTGTTTAATATATTTTTTATAAAATATGTCTTTATTATACTCATGTCTGTATACTTATATATATCCATGTCATGTAACTCGTATGTTCTATGGGACCTCTGCCATGTGCAGTTGTGTCTGAAATAAAGTTTTGAATTGAATTGAATTGAATTGAATTTCATTATATACTGCATTATCAGAATATCTTTATGACTACAATACATGCCCAAACTTCAAGATTACAGACTATAAGATTTTTTTTTTCTTATATTTAAGCCACCTATGAGGTGTCTTAAATTTAAGACAAAAATCTTACGCTGAAATGTTTATGGAATACCAATGCTTGTTTAAGCAAATTTGCTTAATTTGCTTATAATAAGCAAAAAAAACTTAGCAAATTTGCTGACCGAAAGTGGCTTGGTACGAACAGTCACGTCACGTTCATGTTCACGTCACGTGAAGGTTTTGTACCTTTTGTGAAACAGGTCACCCAAATCTACGAAGTGTCACGTTCAGTTCTGTACCTTTTGTGAAACAGGTCACCCAAATCTACGAAGTGTTGGGTTACGTGACCCAACAGTTTGTAGGTATACTATATGCAATTCATGAAAGCTCACGTAAATTGGCGCTTGCGTAAAACAAATTAATGTAAATTGTCGTTGAGAAGAGACTAATTCTCGGTAAATTTAATCGTGAACGAACCCGTCCTACCTATACTGTAATATACAATTATAGGCGTACACAGGCCTGGGGGCTGGGGGATGGACACCCCCTACCCCCATCCCCACCCCCTTACATAATTCAAGAAATGTCTTGGTCTCGGCCTCGAAATTTGTGACCGGTCCTGGTCTCGTCCTCGGCTGCGGTCATTTTCTACGGACACCCCCTACCCACACTCCCCCCGCTTACTTCAATTTGCCTGACGAAATATTCCCCCCCCCCCTACACCCACCCCTTGAAAAAATCCTGGGTACGCCACTGCCTACAAGTAGCTACCGTAGTTCGAATGTCAAATACATTAATTGATTTATTTTATATTGATTGGTTGGTGTGATTGTTTCATTATAATGATTGACTGATTAATTGATTGTTTATTAGATTAAATGACTGACTTATAGATTGACTCGATTCAATAACCATAAATAAACACTATTAATCAAATCATTGTTTTATTACTTTTAAACTCATTGATCACTGCTGCCAGTCACTCACTCACTCACTTACTCACTCACTCACTTTCACAGGCATGCACATACAACGCCGTTAAGGGCCAGTACGCGCAGACGTCGACGAGCACGGGAACTTCAGGCGTATGCGAACTGAATTGTCCGCTGCGTGTAGCAATTCTGCTGGAAATCAACATTTGCCAAAATCCACGCACGACACGTCTTTAGAAATACTCCAATAACAAGACAAATAATGCAAGTGGTATGGTTGTACATTACCTAAATGACAGAACTGCATATTATCGTCTCAGATTACTCTGAATTATGCACGTACATATTATAAACATAATGATTGAAAAGATTTGATAAGGGGGTATCGGCATATTCGTCGACATTTTTAAATCTCTTTGTGCGTGTATGTCTAGTCTTAGTAACAAGCGTTTGCAATTTAAAAAATCTTGATTAAACGCTCACGTCACGATTTGGTTAACGCGACACTTCGAGTTTTACCGGCATGGAAAACGACAAATTGTTGGGTCACTTTACCCTACACTTCGTAGATTTGGGTGACCTGTTTCACAAAAGGTACAGAACCGTTCACGTGACGTAAACGTGAACGTGACGTGACTGTTCGTACCAAGCCACCGAAAGTGCGTCTAAAATGTAAGCAAATTTGCTTACGAGGGAATTTAAGCAAACATG